>JAXIVJ010003025.1:0-99917 GCA_036785665.1 Chirona hameri
AGTCGGTCAAATTTTAGCCGACTCCGACTCCGACTCCGTCTGTCATCATGGGCAGCGCATGGGCAAATATTTTTGCACAGGTGCATGTTAGTGAACCACCGGTGCGATAACTAGAAATGCATGCCCCTTCGACTTTGCTTGCTTCGATTCCATTGTCATTTAAATGATTCTTCAGTCATGCTAAACACTCGTTTCACAATCGTGTAACGCGGTTGTGCGATATCGAACCTAGGGCGTGTCCATCGATGCAATCCAAAATGCACCCCAATTGAATCTAAGCAACGATCACGAGAAATCATAGTTGCATGGAAACACTGGTTTAAAGTAACATATAGCTTTCTCAGGAGAGTTAAATGTCGTGAAATATCATGAACTATATTACCTATTTACTTATTGGTAATATCCATGTGGTTGTAGTTGTCCACAAGACCTGGCAACTTCTCTTTTTTGAACTTCTGGAATCTTGAAATAATAAATGTTATGGTCAGACAATTTCATTTACTATTAATTTCCCATTAACCCAATAGTGACAGGCTCCTGGACCATTGCCCTATTAGTGGCAGGGGGGTGGATTCGCCCCCCGGAGATTTACGAGATCTACCCCGTACGATTTTCACTAAATTAAACGTGCCTTTGATTCTCCTCAACAAGATCTTCATTTTTAAAACAAAATGATAAGGTGCAACAGTGGGGCAAAACCTTACAAACACTAGCGGTATTTGTGATCCAAACACAGCTGTCTATGTTTATCCAACCGATTATTACGCAACTAATGGGTATCGATAGAGATTGAATTGGGGATTGATTATATTCTGGTGACTTTTAGAGAAGTTAAAAATCATAGGCGTTTCAGGGTCACTAATGTTGGGGGTAAAATAAATGTAATGTAATATGTATTAGTAACTTCCCTTATACTTCAAGCAGTTAGGAAGAGCTGTGAAGGTTCGCATCTCCCGTATTATCGCCAAATGTCACCGAAAAAAAACTCCAAAATCGGGCCCTGGAACCGCTTCTTGTTAAGGTTAGGAACTTTAAATTTTGACTTCATATGCGGAATTTCAATTCATAGAGAAAAAGTCCCATATTGCATTGGGTCATGCCTTCCCTAGCCGTTCTGGAGGTATCTGCGAAAAACCTGAGGGGTGGGCAGAATCTCCCCCCACCCCCCCCCCCCCCCCCCCCCCCCCCCCCCCCCCCCCCCTCCCCCTGCCTATTAATAGGGTTAAAATGTATCAATCAAATTTCGAAAGCCGGTTAACAATGCTGCGGGTGGTCACATCTTGTGCCCGTTGTCAATAGCTTCAGCATAATTAAAAGCCGGACTCGATTTCGAGCCGTAGGAGTCGGAGTCGGAGTCGACTCCGGAGGGACGGAGTCGGAGTCTGAGCTTACCTGACAACCGGATCAACTCGTCGGCCCCTGGTCAGGTGGGCCAATATTGCAGCCTGTTTACCGATCTCAGGCGACCGGCGCACACTGGGCCAGCCCGGCCGCCAAAAGCGCGAGATATTATCTGTGGCCAAGATATTGTCTCCAGACTATAAAAACTAAGACCCGGGGTAATTAGGGACATGGGAAAGCGTATCAAGTGCAATTAATTTGTACTTCAGGCCTGTTCCCGTTTTTTTTTTTTTCAAATTTTGGGGAAAAATTTTATCGTAGGGGGAAGGGTGCAAGTTGACCCCACTGAGATCTCAAAAGTATTTTTTTTCAGAGACTTAAGTGTGGGGCTTAACGGATCCTGCTGTGGGACGTAATCTCCCACACGAATACTTGGGGGAGATTCCCAAAATGTTGACAAGGAGGGCGTCTAGTAGTCAGGGGGCTAACAAGCGAGCAAATTATGGGGGACCATTAAAGTTAGCCTGACTTGCAATGCCACCTTTCCCAAATTATCCTGGCCAAAGGTGGGAGGAGCTGAAAGAGATATTTGAATAAATAAAATAACCTGATAGAGTTTTTCAGCATGTGTTAATTCTATTAAACCGTGCGACAATGGCGATGCCAGAAACCTTTTTTTTTAGAATACTTATTGATCATGCAAGCAATATTTAATCAGAACTACCGAGAATATATTGGCAATGACGCAGGAAGCATAATATTCATCCAATGTGACCCGACTCGCTGATCTGCTAGCCTGGTCTGACCCGTCTGCCCCGACACAAATGAATCTGAATCATAAATTGCTAAGTACAGTGGAGTCATTTCCTGTGCTTTAACTTAAAATATGTAAATACAAATATTGTTCATGTTTTTTTTGCTGATCGTTATTTCAATAAACCTCACAGATATCGTCGTCCTTTCACCTTTCGTCACCCCCACCATGTCCTGCGGACAAAATTCAAATAACTGACGCCGCCAAAATCAAGTCTAACACTCGCGGAGGTCAAGGCTCACTGTGTTCCGTCAACGAATAGCGACATAAACAAAACGGCCCCATACCTGTCGGTATTCAATAACGAACAAAGCTAAGACAAAACAAGTGCTATATACGCAGGCTACAATACCTGATGGTGGACGAAACATACATGGAAGGGCAAGTATTTGCTGTCCTATTACTACACATGTATTTATATGTACACGGGGTACGACCCCCCCCCCCCCCCCTCGCTTAGCGTTTCGCCCCTAATTGAGCTAGAGCTTCAGATTAAAAATGAGTTGTGTTGCTGGTGGACGAGAGGAAGCCGCTGATACCCGATGTTAAGGTCCTTGGGTCATTAGTTGACCTCTTGAGTTCATGTCAATGACCCAAAAGTCATCAAAATTGTAAATTAGCGTATACATTTAATTTAACGAGCTAGAATCGGGAATGAAGCATATCATAATGCATAATGGGTGCCAAATTTGATATCGTCGTCACTAGATGTCCTAGGACACTGCCAAATGCAAAAAGTACATGTCAGTTCATCTGAGGTCCAGTGACGACGGTTTACCTGTGGTGGTGCACGACCCCAGTGGAACATATAATTATGTAAAATGGTTCCCAAATTTGAAAATCAGCGTCACTAAAATGTCCTAGAAAACCGCCAGAAGCAAACAAAAGTATTATGAGGTCCATCAGAGTTCAGTGTCCTCCGGTTGACCTCTGAAAAGGTCATATCGAGGTCACAATCTCCTAGGGAAACCACAACCTGTCACCCTAGAAACACTGTGCATATGCTCCTGGCTGAAAAACCTGGCATATGCTCCGGAACAACAAACACATCGGATACGGCACAAGTTACAAGCATCGATACTACGGGACGCTGTTGCAGCCTGGCAATGACCTTGAGAAACACGAGTATTTGAGGTCACGGTTCATGTGGGTTAGAAAGTTAAAAAAAATCAGAGTATGTGTCAAATTGTTCAACAATTAGGGGTACTGAGCGTTTCATCGCAATTGGTTGGAAACTACGCGAGTTATTTTTGAAAAAACCGAAGGGGTTGGCATCCATCCACCCCCCCCCCCCTTTACCCAAGCGAGACGTTAAACGATTTGTCGGAATCATTTTGAAATTTGTCATGCTGGTTTCAGCCATGTAACCCGTAACCAGCACGCAAAATTTTCAAACGATTCCGACAAAAGTTTAAGAGATTATTGGCGATTATCTGACTCGCCACAACTAGCATACTTTTGCAGTGACCTGTACAATATTTCAGTGGCGCTGTTCCCTAGGGAAACCGTCAGCCGCGCGCGAAACCGGGGCGTCGGTTTTATCAGTGATGGGAGTTGCGGGATGGTGCGCCGGGACTGGATCGTTGTGGGGAGTATTGTGGCAGCACTGGTATGTGGAACCATGATAATTAGGGGGCATGTGGAAAAGGCATGTGGAACAATAAAGAGGTTCGTTATCAAACTGGAAGTGGAGATGAGAGACGGGCGACGCTACCATGAAAGGCATGAATAGGATCCGCAACACATATATGTAAGGTAATTGTTTGAATGTTGCGGGTGGGTAGAGGTAAAGTACTGAATAAAGTATAATTATTTCGTTTATTATTTCCTAAGTGTATAAACATGCAAGTGCATTAATGTCAAGACAATTATGAACTATAAAAGACATATAGGAACAGCCAAACACACCACCCGGCGGACGCGTTTCGTCTGACAGAATTCCTCGGCAACCGTATGAGTAGACGAATTATACACCACGTGGGTAGCGACACTTACGTGTGTCGCTAACTCTGAGTTATCGAGATATATACGGTTGGGACACCCCACTGCCCATATAGGGCGAAATTTGACTTTTTATTACTCTTTTGGATAGAGCTTGTCTCGAATTATCTAACGTCGTTTTCCGCTTATCGCTACAGCGAGTGTTTGTGAGGATATCCTGAAACCCTCCCGGCAGTATGTCGTCCGGCATATTGAGGGCATTCTTATGGCACACGATAAAAAAAAACTCGTTAAATACTGTAGATCCTGGGTTCGTGTATGACCGTTCTAGATAATGCAAATTTTGGCCGATAAGTTTATAAGCTGTGGTCCAGTTGCTGGCATAACAGCACAGAGTTGACCAATAATTTACAATGGGTGCAAGTCCCTAGATGGTTTAGCCGTCACTGGGGCCTTCAGCGGGGGTGTCAGCCTCTGCGCCGTTGTTCGCGCTAGTGATATTTTGGCTATCAAAATCAGAGAAACAGCAGGGTGCCGGGGTATTGAGGTTTCAAGGTATCACGTTTAAGGTATCGCAATATTGTGACGTATACAACTTTGTTTATAAAAGGACAACTCGGCAGCCGGAACAAGCCATTGGCACTGGTTAAACATTAATTATATTGTATAGATGTCTTTAACTAAAATATTACAGCGTACTGCTCTGCCCTTCCCGCCCTTGCTCCTGTCGTGCACTGCCATTTGCCCTGCCCAGCTCCAACCATCTGTCCCTTGCCCCTGCCCCAACTTCTGTATTACCTTTGCCCTGCCCTTGACTTGCTCTGTCCCTGTTTTGCACTGCCATGTCATATCCTCCCTGTCCCCGCATATCCTCGCCCTGTCCGCCTCATATCCTGCCATGTCCTGCCATGTCCTGCCTGTCTAGCCCTCTGTCCGCCTCTCTCCTCCGTCCCTCCCTGTCCCCTCCCTGTCCCTCCCTGTCCCCTCCCTGTCCCGTCCCTTGTCCCTCCCCTGCCCTCCCTGTCCCTCCCCTGTCCTGTCCCGCCCTACCCTGCCCTCGCCCTGCTTGGCCCAGTGCTCTGCCCGTCGTCGCCCACCCTGTCCTGCCCGCCCCAGTGGCGCCGGCACAGCTAGTTGCATTGGCGTGCTCTCAGTTAGATAAGTCCAATTTAGGTTACCCCGATACAGAGCGAAAGTTTCGGTCAGAATTGGCTAATATTATGGTCATGACTAGATATAATAGTTTGAATAGCAATATAGACTATCGTGACTGCTAAATTTGCATTGGTCGACGAATAGAACTGTTCACATATATGTTCACAGCGGTCAGAATCCACAATTTTAACAAAACAGCACCGTAAAATGTTGACGGTGGCACTAAATTTTAGGGGTGGCATGCCACCCCCAGTGTTACGCAGGGTGGCAGTCTGCCACCCCTGACCTATGGTGGCGCCGGCCATTGAATTCGCATGTGAAAGCAGAAAGCAAACAATCGCATACGCATTACGTACATGGGTGTAACACCACTGTGGACGTGAGGGACGCGTCCCCCTCCAACATTTTCGGATTTTAACATTACGCCTATGGCGTTGCATGGAAAGAATTGACTTAAAAGTGGCTCCGTCCCCCCCCCCCCCCCCTACTTTCGGAAGGTGGTTTCACGACCCATGATTACGTATCGTTACGCGCCAGACGCGGACATTTGATCGTCGAGCGACGATTCAGATTTGTTTTTTGTTAGATTAATCCTAATTTTTTTGTTTTGTTTATTTAACTTATTTTTTTATCTTTCCAAAAATTAGGATAAATCTGTATCTAACAAAACATATGTATTTTATCGTATCTTATAGCTCCACGCTGCGGACGCCGTGAGAACTAAACCGTTTACATGGAGATATTTGTTAAAAATAGCGACACAAAGTACTAATTAATAATCCACCGCATTTACAACAAAAAAATAGGATAATTCTGTATCTAACAAAATATATGTATTTTATCGTATCTTTCCCTTATTCCGGGACCGTCACCAGACAATTGATGGACCAGACGGACTTGTTGTCGCGCTGCCATTGATGAAATTTGATCCTTTATGGAAAACCTCGTTCCTCTACAATGAAACCATGATACCACGCGATACTGCATTAAAATATATTTTTCAGTCTGCATCACTTTTGACTAAATTTACTTAAATTTCCCAACGTCGCTTAGCGCCGGAAATCAGACATGCGGTTTTGTGGAATGATATTAGAGGGTAATATGAGGAATATATGAGGAACAATATGAGGCATTTCAGTGAAATTTAGACCATTTTATGGAAAATCGTTCTCCAGTTTAAGAAAACCATGACACTATTATGATAACGCATTGCCTTGCCTATCGATAGGTATCAAGCTTGTAATAGTTTTCTTAAATTTGGAAGCGTCAAATAGCGCTGAAAATTAAAGAGGCAATTTTGAAACTGAAAATTGAAGGTGTGAATTACTTTTCATCCATACTTTCCATCCAAAGCCTTCGATTGCAACCATGATCACCCAAAGTGGTCTCAAAGGTATAATACACATCCTGCATGAGCTAAAGTGAGATTGTTGGCAAAGGTCAATGTCAAGGTCAGGTCACAAAAGGTCACTATGCGCAAAATATCTACGAAAGTCATGCAACACACGTTGTATGAGTTATTTTATGCATATACTTATATTGTTATAGTCGTTTTACAGTAAGTAAGTTCGGGTCACCGAAGGTCAAAATCTGAAATTGAACAATCTAAATAAAAAGGCCATGTTTCTAAACCAGTTTTGTCTCAGAAATACAGTGGTGCCATTTAGTTTTATGTATCTGGTCAATAAACGACAAACAACGCAATTGTTAAATATGACGTCATGAATTACCCATACTTTAGATGTCATACGTCAGTCAACAATGGTGATATAATTATGCAATTTGGTTTGGTAGTTTCACATATGTGGTTCTCTGACAAATATTCCGGCTTTTTTAATAGCTTTGACAAATTTGATTTTGTAAGCATTTTCCCCCATTTTTTCTCTCTCAATATTTTGGGTTCAATTTAATCCGAGATAGCTATGTTGTAGCCCTTATTATTTTCTATCTGTTGCCGTGTTTGGATTGCATTTTGCTCAAAATATGGCATTTGTACGGCCTGTTACATTTTAGCTGCTGGGGGGGGGGGGCGTTAAACGCCCCCCCCCCCCCCCCCCGTCAATGGCTGGTTAATGTTCAATTCGGCTGGAGTTGGGGGAAACTTGTCCCTCCTGCCCCCTCCCCCGCCTCTGCCACTACTATAGACCACCAATTACCAAAACCCCTAACACAAATCTTAAAAACAATGGGATCACGAATCATGATGACAAAACGGATCCAGGATTCATTCGACCAAGGCTTTTGTTCTGCCTCAACTCATTTGTATTGTATTTATTTATATTGTTGTCAATGCCCCGTCCCCCGTACACTGCTGACACCCGACGCCGCATGGTTAATGTAACCCACTACGCCCGGGGCTCGGGGGCAGGGGGCATTTTCCCTCCAATTTTAGGAAAATAGGCCTTTGCCCCCCCCCCCCCCCCCCAGAGATGCCAGATGGGCAGCTTTCTGAGGCATCAAGCATTTGAGCCGATGATGATCCTTTTCTGGTCTAAAGATGGGTCCTTTCAAGACCTGAGATGGGCCCTTTCCGGGCCTAAATTGGACTATTCCCAAACTCAAGACAGAGGGGGGGGGGCTTTCTTCGACTTTGATGGGACTACGACTACGACTCGCCGGCTCCGCACCGCTGAGCCGGAGAGTCTCGCCGAGATATTCGTGACCCACTGTGACAGGCCTGCCCACTCGCGACACACTAGACAGGGCCGGCTCCTATTCCTACCGCGGGTTAGGACAGAGACTGGCAAGAGGCTCTTTGCCTACCGCGCTGCTCATGGTATGAACGAGCTGCCACGCGAATTCAACGATATGTCTTGTCAGACAATTTAAAAGACAACTGAAGCGCCCACTCCTGTCAGCAAATGTCGGATTCAGTTTCGATTTTGGTGTGAACGTATGTGTACATATGTGCGCATGTTTTAATGTGTCATGTCTTATCCCATGTTTATCCCTTTATTGACTCAGAACTGTAAACACCACATGCGTGTGGATTGTTCGTGATTATACAATGCAATACAATACAATTGGCCGTTTCCAGATCTGAGATGGGCCCCCTTTCTGGTCTGCATGTGAGCCATCATTGATCATGCCATGTCTTGAGTTCAAGGGTAAGATGAGCCTTAACCAGCCATGGGGCCTTTCTGGGCCGAATTTACCGAAACAGTCCTTCTCCAGCTCAAAGATGGGCTGTTCCCAGTCCTCTCCAGACCTTTTTTGTTCTTTCAAGGCCAAATTATACGGGCCTTCTCTGGACCTGAGATGGGCCCTTACCTGGCCTAAGAGCAGACATGGGTCTTTTCCGGAACTGAGATGCTCACTTTCAAAACCTAAAATGGACCCTCTCCAGACCTGAGACGGGCCCTTTCTGAGTTTACGATGGGCCCTTTCAAAACCATAGATGGGCCCATTCTGAGCTTAAGACGGGCCCATTCACAGCCTAAGATGGGCCCTTTCCAGACCTGAGATGGTCCTTTCTGAGCCTAAGATGGGCCCTTCTCCGGATCTGAGATGGGTCCTTCCCGGACCTAAGAGCAGAGATGGGCCTTTTCCAGACCTGAGATGCAGGCTGCTCACTTGCAAAGCCTAAAATGAGCCCTTTTCAGACATGAGACGGGCCCTTTCTGAATTCACGATGGGCCCTTTCAAAATCTGAGACCAACCCATTCTGAGCCTAAAATGGCCCTTTCCAGATCTGAGGTGGGCCCTTTCTGAGCCTAAGATGGGCCCCTCTCTGGATCTGAGATGGGCCCTTCCCGGGCCTAAGAGCCAGAGATGGGCCTTTTCCGGACCTGAGATGCAGACTGCTCACTTGCAAAGCCTAAAATGGACCATTTTCAGACCAGAAACGGGTCCTTTCTGAATTCACGATGGGCCCTTTCAAAACCTGAGACCGACCCATTCTGAGAATATGGGCCCTTTCCAGACCTGAGATGGGCCCTTTCTGAGCCTAAGATGGGCCCCTCTCCAGATCTGAGATGGGCCCTTTCCGGGCCTAAGAGCAGAGATGGACCATTTTCGAACCTGAGATGCAGGCTACTCACTTTCAAAGCCTAAAATGGGCCCTTCTCGGACCTGAGAAGGGCCCTTTCTGAATTCACGATTGGCCCTTTCAAAACCTGAGACCGGCCCATTCTGAGCCTAAGATGGGCTCTTTCCAGACCTGAGATGGGCCCTTCTGAGCCTAAGTTGGGCCCCTCTTCGGATCTGAGATGGGCCCTTCCCGGGCTTAAGAGCAAAGATGGGCCTTCTCCGGACTTGAGATGCACGCTGCTCACTTGCAAAGCCTAAAATGGGCCCTTTTCAGACCTGAGAAGGGCCCTTTCTGAATTCACGATGGGCCCTTTCAAAACCTGAGACTGGCCCATTCTTAGCCTAAGATGGGCCCTTTCCAGACCTGAGATGGGCCCTTTCTGAGTTCACGATGGGCCCTTTCAAAACCTGAGATGGGCCAATTCAGAGCCTAAGATGGACCCATTCAGAGCCTAAAATGGGCTCTTTCCAGACCTGAGATGGGCCTTTTCCGAGTTCACGATGGGCCCTTTCAAAATCTGAGATGGGCCCATTCTGAGCCTAAGATGGGCCCATTCAGAGCCTAAGATGGGCCCTTTCCAGGCATGAGATGGAACCTTTCTGAGCCCAAGATGGGCCCTCTCCGGACTTAAGATGGGCCCTTCTCGGGCCCTGAGAGCTGAGATGGGCCTTTTCTGGACCTGAGATGCTCGCTTTCTGAGGCTAAAATTGGTTTATCAAGCCTGAAATGGGCCCTTCCTGAGTCCACGATGTGCTCCTTTCAGACCCGAGATGGGCCCTTCTGAGCCGCGACGTGGGGGGGGGGGCATTATCCCCCATACCCCCCCCCCCCCCCCGCCGGGCTGCGCCCCTGCCGTCACCGTCACCGTCACCGTCACCGTCACCGTCACCGTCACCGTCACCGTCACCGTCACCGTCACCGTCACCGTCACCGTCACCGTCACCGCCGTCGCCGTCGCCGCCGCCACCGCCACCCCGCCCGTCCTTGATCACTCGAGCCTGGCAGATAGTGTTGGTCCACCCAGCAGAAATCATGAGACCGAACTGCGCCCTGCGTTCGTCCGTGCACGGCTAATTGCGAGGACCAGGTGCTGGAGGACACTGGATTTCAGTGACGGCTGATTCTGAGTTATGGCTCGATGGCTGCTATTTGCCGCAGTTTTGTGCTGAAGGCGGTGATTTGTAAGCCGCGGGTTCCTCGGTCCAGGCACAAATCCAGTGGCGCAATCACATTCTTCAGTTCATCACTCTTCACTGTGTATAACACTTAATCACTCAGTTGGTGTAATCATTACCTGAAGACACTCTTACCAGGCTGAGGTGAGGACGAAAGCAGCCAATGACGCTTTGAAATTGTTTACGCCACCAAACGGGCTATTTTTACCTACCACAAATTAAGCGGGAAATATGGTACGTTTCTTAGTGTACACATCATTGTGTAAGCAGTAGTTCTACGTATTGCATCATTGTATTCGCTGCAAATGCGCCACCTGTTGACTTCTCACTTGACAACCAACGCCACTTCAGACAGTGCTGTTGTAACTTCATCCTACTGCGCGATGTTCTCCTACGCAACGTCTCAACGTTAAAGGAAATAGTTCACCTTCAACATTAGTTTTAAACTGAGATAGCAGTTTTGTAGCCCGGTTTGGGAATCTGCAAGTTTTCTTGACTGAAAAGGCTTTCCAGCAGAATATATTTGATTTTTTTTTGGCGAAGGAATGCGGTGCTGGCGAAAGAATGTTGTACTGGTTTTAGTCCGGACAGAGGCTATACCATCAGCCAATCAGCTTGCAGCTGGTGCTAGCAAGCGAACGCCGGCCGCCGGTTGGCACATCTCCAATGCGAGTCTATCCTTACGCGACTACTTTCGAATCTGATTGGCTAAACCATTTTTTACATTCGCGTGACGTCAGGACTCTGACTCAGAGAGTATGCATATAGTTTTGATAAACAATACAAATTTACGACCTTATGTCCTGAATCGGCGCGATATAAGGCCATTTTTGACAATATCAAAATAAATTGTATTAAAAAATATAATCAAATCGTGTTTGGTAAAAAAAAAAAATTCCAAGGTGAACTATTTCATTAAAAAAAATAGTTCACCTTCAACATTAGTTTTAAACTGAGACAGCAGTTTTATAGCCCGTGTTGGGAAACCCCTATCTGCAAGTTTTCTTGACTGAAAAGACTCTCCAGCCGAATATATTTGAGTTTTTGCCGAAGGAATGCGGTGCTGGCGAAAGAATGTTGTACTGGTTCTAGCTCGGGCAGAGGCTATACCATCAGCCAATCAGCTTGTAGCTGGTGCTAGCGAGCGAACGCCGGCCGCCGGTTAGCACATCTCCAATGCGAGTCTATCTTTACGCGACTACTTTCGAATCTGATTGGCTGAACCATTTTTTACATTCGCGTGACGTCAGGACTCTGACTCAGAGAGTATGCATATAGTTTTGATAAACAATACAAATGTACGGCCTTCTGTCCTGAATCGGCGCGATATAAGGCCATTTTTGACAATATAAAAAGAAATTGTATTACAAAATATAATCAAATCGTGTTGGGTAAAAAATTTCAAAGGTGAACTATTTCCTTTAAGCTATATGTACAGAGGTATGTACGCACTGACCGTTCTCTGCCTCGCATACCTAATGCCAGCTAAGTGTTAATGACTCGCGAACTGGAGTGACTGGACCGACTGACCGAACATCGGTCAGCTTAGCCCACGGAAACCCAGAGGTCACGGTGACGAATATCGGCCAGCTTAGCCCACGGAAACCCAGAGGTCACGGTGCCGAACATCGGTCAGCTCAGCCAACGGAAACCCAGAGGTCACGGTGCCGAATATCGGTCAGCTCAGCCCACGGAAACCCAGAGGTCACGGTGCCGAACATCGTTCAGCTTAGCCCACGGAAACCCAGAGGTCATGGTGCCGAACATCGGTCAGCTTAGCCCACGGAAACCCAGAGGTCACGGTGCCGAACATCGGTCAGCTTAGCCCACGGAAACCCAGAGGTCACGGTGCCGAACATCGGTCAGCTTAGCCCACGGAGACCCAGAGGTCACGGTGCCGAACATCGGTCAGCTTAGCCCACGGAAACCCAGAGGTCACGGTGCAGAACATCGGTCAGCTTAGCCCACGGAAACCCAGAGGTCACGGTGCCGAACATCGGTCAGCTTAGCCCACGGAAACCCAGAGGTCACGGTGCCGAACATCGGTCAGCTTAGCCCACGGAAACCCAGAGGTCACGGTGCCGAACATCGGTCAGCTTAGCCCACGGAAACCCAGAGGTCATGGTGCCGAACATCGGTCAGCTTAGCCCACGGAAACCCAGAGGCCACGGTGCCGAACATCGGTCAGCTTAGCCCACGGAAACCCAGAGGTCACGGTGCCGAACATCGGTCAGCTTAGCCCACGGAAACCCAGAGGTCACGGTGCCGAACATCGGTCAGCTTAGCCCACGGAAACCCAGAGGTCACGGTGCCGAACATCGGTCAGCTTAGCCCACGGAAACCCAGAGGTCACGGTGCCGAACATCGGTCAGCTTAGCCCACGGAAACCCAGAGGTCACGGTGCCGAACATCGGTCAGCTTAGCCCACGGAAACCCAGAGGTCACGGTGCCGAACATCGGTCAGCTTAGCCCACGGAAACCCAGAGGTCATGGTGCCGAACATCGGTCAGCTCAGCCCACGGAAACCCAGAGGTCACGGTGCCGAACATCGGTCAGCTTAGCCCACGGAAACCCAGAGGTCACGGTGCCGAACATCGGTCAGCTTAGCCCACGGAAACCCAGAGGTCACGGTGCCGAACATCGGTCAGCTTAGCCCACGGAAACCCAGAGGTCACGGCGCCGAACATCGGTCAGCTTAGCCCACGGAAACCCAGAGGTCACGGTGCCGAACATCGGTCAGCTTAGCCCACGGAAACCCAGAGGTCACGGCGCCGAACATCGGTCAGCTTAGCCCACGGAAACCCAGAGGTCACGGTGCCGAACATCGGTCAGCTTAGCCCACGGAAACCCAGAGGTCACGGTGCCGAACATCGGTCAGCTTAGCCCACGGAAACCCAGAGGTCACGGTGCCGAACATCGGTCAGCTCAGCCCACGGAAACCCAGAGGTCACGGTGCCGAACATCGGTCAGCTTAGCCCACGGAAACCCAGAGGACACTGCACCGATCGGCTGGTCTGCCGTATCCGCTCTATCCGCTCTCCGACCGCGGATCCAGCTAGGAACACCAAACTGAGAAACTCTCGGGATGTTTGAAAGAAGATGATGATGATCTCTTTCCACATAATTGTAGCTACCACTGTAAATTGAAAAGGGACATTCTCTTATGTGTACATTTCACATTTAACCCTATTTGTAACAGGGGGAGGGGCGGATTCCGCCCCCCCCCCCCTCATGTTTTTCGCAGATATCTCCAGAACGGCAGAGAGCAGGCCCATGAAATTTTGGGACTTTTCATAGAATTTAACTGTGCATTTGGAGCCAAAATTTTGAGTTCTTAACTTGAACAGAGGCGGTTCCAGGGCACAGTTTTGGGTGGGTTCGGAGGCGAAAATACGGAAATGCGATCTTCACGGCTTCTTCCTAACTGCATCAAGTATGAAGGAGTTACATCGGCTTACCGTGATTGCAACAAGTGCAAATTAGATGATGTTAATGAAATATCATACAAAATTGCATGGCAGAGGCGGTTTCAGGGGCTTGAAAAGGGGAGGTTTCCAGGAAGTATTCAATGCTTGGCGGGAAGCCAATAGAACAATGTAAGGGGCATTTATAGCTATCAAGATGTAAAATAAAGCTTCTGCTTCCATTATTTTCATAATTTATTACATATAGAGTTTCAGGGGCGTGTTCAGGAACATGAAAAGGGGGGTGACTGGCATGGTGATGACGATATGCCAGCGATAACGGCGCAATATACGTTTAGCTTATAATAATATATGCACATATGAGACCAGAAAAGGGAATAAAGTCATTTTTTTGCAGAGGCGCGCTCAGGAATGGAAGAAAGGGGGTCATATTATTGCAAGGAAACTAAGAGGCATGGGCGTACAATGACATAACATACTGCGGTTTTCGGATGAAACACGCACCACAGGCTACTCTACGAACGATTATAAGATAATAGGCGAGTCCAGGTAGGGTAAAAAGGGGGTAAGCAATGTTAATTGAAGTTGTAAGTGAAATAGTCACTGTTGACTAGTTAGTATCATAATAGCGGATAATATACTTATCAAAAGGTCTTGCGCCGCCCTAGTTTGGATCCTGGATACGCCTATGATGAAGTACAACATGCAAAAGGAACTATCTATGATCAGTAACATATTTATAGTGCTGGGTAGCAACTTGTCTGCGGTTAATATTTTTCCCAATTTTACCCCCCTTTTTCACTAACCTGGTACCGCCTATGGCAAAAATATGATTTATAACTGTTTTTTGCTAATGTTTCAATCACATACCATTTCATTTATCAAAAAAAAACATACAAAAAATGTTTTATTACGCATTTACTTCACCCCCATATTGAGTGACCTGCACACGCCTATGATTTTTGCATTTTGAAACGTCACCGTCATATATCAATTTCCGATTCAATCTCTATCGATTCCTATTAGTTGTGTTAAAATCGGTCGATAAACATGAAAGCTATGTTGGATCAAAAATACCACTAAAATTTTTAGTTTTTGCCCCCCTGTTGTTCCCCTATCCCAAATTGATATTTTTTTTATTATTTATAAATGTAAATCGTGTTGAGGGGAACCAAACACCGTTTCATTTTTGAAAATCGGACGGGTGGATCTCGAGATCTCCGTGGGGCGGAATCCGCCCCCCCCCCCCCTGTTACAAATAGGGGTAGCCAGGAGCCTGTTACAAATAGGGTTAACCCGGCATTGACTGGGGTCTCAGCAGAACACCATTGACTGGGGGGAGGCTTAAACGCCCCCTGGTTATATTCCGAACCAATGATCTCAGCGAGACGCACAAGGCGTCATTCGAAAGCTCTCAATGAGACGAATCTAAAGCATGCTCACAAATTTAAAAGTGAGGTCAAATGTCAGGTCACGGTCAGGTCGAAGGTCAAAATCGACGTATTTGAGTTTATGGGCCATACTTTCCATCCAAAGCCTTCGATTACGACCATCACCACCCAAAGTGCTGCCAAAGGTATGATAAGCATCCTGCATTAGCTAAAGTGAGATTGTTGGCAAAGGTCAAGGCAAAGGTCAGGTCACAAAAAGTCACTATGCGCAAAATATCTACGAAAGTCACGCAACACATGTTTTATGGGTTATTTTACACGTATAATTCAATAGTGATAGTCATTTTACCACCAGACTTCATTTACGTGAAGTTAGTGTCAAGTTCAGGTCAAGTTCAAGTCGTAGGTCAAAATTTGAAATTGATAAATCTAAATGAAAAAGGCATGTTTCTAGACCAGTTTTGTCTCAGGAACACAGTGCTGGCATTTATTTGTCTGTATCTGGTCAATACAAGCCCCAAAACGCAATAAAAAATATGACGTCATGAGTTACCCATACTTTAGATGCCATAAGTCTGTCAAGAATGGTGATATCATTTTGTAATTTGGTATGGTAGTTGCCCATATGTATTTCTGATATATATTCTGTCTTTTTTTTTATTTCTATGAAAAATTTGATTTTGTGTGCATTTTTCACACAAAAACAATATTTTTATTTTGGGGGGTCAAAAACCAAGATTTGCAAAAATACGAGATAGCCAGGTTGTAGCCCTTGCCATTTGCTATCTTTTGACGTTTTTGGATTGCATTTTGCTCAAAATATGGCATTTGTACGGTCTGTTAAATTTTAGCTGATTTTTGTGTAAAACTTGTGTGTAGTGACGTCACTAAATTTGCTATATCTCTATTTTTTGACGAAATTACTTATTTTTTTCACAGATGACGTAAAATCGATGTAGAAGAAGGTTCCCAAAGATTAACGTTGATAGCGCTATTGGTGTTAGGGCTATTACGAAAATGAATCAGGGGGCGTGAAACGCCCACCCCCACCCCCTCAGTCAATGGCGGGTTAATGTATGGCCACTGACAGAAGTTACTTTAATCTGAAATCGTAAAGCGCCCCACGCTTAAATTATGCAGTACTCAACACTTGCGGCATTAAGCGAGGCACTTTAACTCGCGCACTGCAGGGGGATTGAACATGAACTGCAGGGGGGTTGATTTCCGCCCCCTCCCCTCCCCCCGTGAGATCTTGAAAACTACGCTACGTAGCGACAAGTGAAAAACGGCATTTGATATCTTGATACAAGTTCTATCGAAAGTATTCAGTATTTTTTTTTAGGTCAGGTCAAAATTGAGGTCACCAGAGGTCATCAAATATATAGTTTTCCAGTTTTTCCTGTTTTAGGATTTCGCTCTAGAATTTCCCATATACCTCGGAAACTATGCTAGTTAGAAACAAACAGAAAAAATCATTGTCAGCCAGTGAAATTTGCAATCGACAGTGTGTCCTCAAATTTGATCTCAAGTCAATATTTGAGGCTCCAGACTCCAGAGGTCAAAAGGTAAAAATTGTTTTTTTTTTCAAAAACAAAAAATCGCTATTTACTTTTTACTTAATGAAGTTAACGGAAAAACTGTTTGCGCCATTGCGTTTATCTCGTCAAGGTGCTTCGAATGATATACATGGTGACCTTGTTAAGTCAACTTAGAAAAATGACCTCAGGTCAAGGTCAAGTGGTGACCCAAGTAGGGCATGTTGCATATGGGAAGACGAGTCTCGACAAGACAAACACATTGCTGTCTGTTTTACTTCTCTATCTGTATTTATGTCGGGAGTTATTGAAGAAAAAAAACTGATGGTGACCTCGGATGACCTCAAATGACCCCATATGTGTCACTGAACAAAACTTACACTTGGAACATCAATAATATCCTATAATAACATGATCCAGAAGTAATTGGACTAATATCCTGCATATCCTTGAAATAGGAAGCATTTGTATATTTCCTCATCGACTTATTATGGAGAGGTTACGAAATTGACCTGACCTTAGGTCACCGATATCAAAATTCCGAAATCAACGAATTGTAAGTACTTATGCCCTCATGACATCCTGTAAGTTTCAAACTGATCAGTGAAAACTCTGGCTTTGGCACAACTGCAAACATTTTTGGAGGTGGGGATACTTGACCTGGTCTGGTGACCTGACCTGAGAGAACCCGAGGATATTTTTTTCATCAAAGTGTGCGCAATTGATGTCCCAACAGGTGTGTCAAAACTGGGCGGCGCTGCGCGCCGCAGTTATTTCGCTATCTGCGAAAAACCTGAGGAGGGGGTGGATATCACCCCCCCCCCCCTTGCAGTGCGCGGGTTAAAGCTTCCCTGGCTCGACTTCGAAATGATTTGATGCAACTTAGCGATAAATCTGACAAATCCTCAATAACATCATCATACATCATCATAGCTTCGTCCATTGCATTACACCCCACGAAATCGCAGGTCTGTTCCAGTGGCGCCTCTAACCTCCTCCAAGTTGCTCCAACTTGCAACTGTCTGTGCAATATGATACAACTGGAGCAACTTAGAGGAGGTTAGATCGGCGCCACGGGAACAGGCCCTTTGCTTTAGAGTCGAGCACACCAAACAATCACAGTTGGTATATATCATTACTTCCCGGTTCTATTATTAGCGACTATCTGCAGACGATCCCCAATGAACATTCCATATTTCTTCCGACGAATCCGTTATTATTATTAATAGGCAAGGGCGGATCCAGCCGGCCGTTTTTTTTGGGGGGGGCAAACCGTTTTTTTTAGCGGACCTTACCTACCCCCAATTTCGGATTTCTCCCGGATTTGGGCCACTTTATTTTGCAACCACACGATTTCGATTTTTTCCCCATTTTTTTTTAGGTTTTCGACCTTTTGGGATATCGAAAAAGGAAAGATGTCAGCTTGCAGTTTGTATTGTTCCGACATTGCCTTACACTGAGAAAAACTATGTCAATTGTCAGCTGTACCCAGGGGCGTCGCCGATAATTTTTGAGTGGGGGGTCGGCTGAAATGACAAGAACAAAATGTACCCCAACATGTTATGCAGCATATTTGTTATGTACATACATGTTACATGTTAACAACAACATATTTAAGCCTTTGCAACATTTTTAATGTGGATTTGCATGTTATAGTAGGTACTTGTTATTTAGCGCCGCGAAGCGGCGCGATTTTTTTTTTGCTCGGGTTTGCCTGATAAAACCCAGAAACATAGGCATTTTTAGCTTCTAGAGGATAAGAAGCTAAAAATGTTATTCATTCAATTCAGCGTTACGACGAAACGAAGACGATGACGATGGCTTCGTTATGACGATGGCCACTGATGTGACGCCGCGAAGCGGCGTGAACATTTTAATTTTAGGTCGTGGAAAACGCATTTTTAATATTGGAACCAGACCGTGAGTGGAGCCAAGCCTCAGGTAACCCCTTTTCCTGGTTGCACATCTCGGTATGATGCAAAATGTTGAAATGAAGGTAGTTTTTCATATACATTAGCCTCGGATAGTAAATCACGATGGCCGGTGGCAGTCTGCGCTCAATAGTACATATGATAATAATAACTGTAGTCTGTATACATACCTATGTACCGAACTGTAACAAACAACTGGTAACGGTGCAAATGGTTTCAAAGTAGCAAGAGGCAGATCGACATTTTCGCGCATAAATGGTCCCTGTGGATCTGGAGGAGCCTGGGGGAGATGGCTTGGGGAGATAGTCCTGGCCTGGTCCCCACTATTAGCTCTTCGGGCCAACAAGTTGGGCACCGCTGGAACAGCTTCCGGTTGCCGAAGTCCGCGTCTTTGCGTTCGCGTCGCCTTTTTCGGAACTCGGCAGACAAGCTAAACATGTAGCTCGCTTTAAAGATAATATTTTATGAAGAGAGTTGGCCCTGGGGCCAGCAATTACCGCCAAGGAGAGCCTCTGCAAGACACTTAATGGAATTAATTTTCCAAATTTGTATATGCAATTGCGAAACTTGTGTCATGCCGCGAAGCGGCGCGAAATTTTTCAGTTTTTGACTGAGGCTAGCTTGATTTTGACTGCTGCAATTTTGGGATGCCCAGTACCGTTCTAAAAACGCAAATATAGCATGCATTAAATTTCACGTCTTGGGGGGGGGGGGGGCAAAACATAGTTTGCCCCCCCCCTTAAACAGGCTTGGGGGGCATGGCCCCGTTCGCCCCCCCCCCCCCTGGATCCGCCCTTGGTCGTGGGTCTAGTTATTCCTTCGTCGACGACGAAATCATTATTTATGAACGTGTTCATTTTTTTTCTTAAAATTTCACAACACGGAATTTTATTGTTTTTATATGCGCATGCGTTATATGCGTTGAGTATTACAGTTATTTATATATATTTTTCTTTGGGGGGGGGGGGCAAAAGACATGTTGCCCCCCACCCCCCTTCCAGGCTTTTGGGGGGGCCATGACCGGATTGCCCCCCCCCCCCCCTGGATCCGCCAGTGTTAATAGGTTAGGTTGCGTAAATACATCGGACAACTTATTTACGCCGTAGGGTTAGGATTGTCTACGAGATGGTCTGTAGAGGTCCGGGGGCGACAGCTCCCCCCACCCGCCACCCCCCGTAGGGCCGCAGCGCAGCGAGCGAATGCGAACGAAGCCTTCTAAAAGTGGGTCCCTGTGACCGTAATTGCTGTAAAGGTTAGCGTTAGGTCTGGTTCGATTATGCTGTTACAATTGTTTCCTGCCACACCCTGGTTAGATTTAACGGCTCGGAAGAAATATGGAAATATTCCATGGGGATCGTCTGCAGATATTCGCTCGTGTTCTATTTCGTCTAATGAACGACAGTAGTGCCATCTTTTGGTTCAAGCAGTTTCTCTCCTTCTAAAGAAGGATAGGTGACCCAGCGTTCGACGGGTATGCAATGCCCGCGATCCCGCACAGAACTGCAATTTGAACCGTAAATTAATCAACAATGCTTTGTGACACCTCAGGCAGTCGACGAATAAAAAAGGCATTGAAGTCACGTTGTCGCTCTCTACCCTGCGTTTGGTTCCTCGGCTGCTTGGCGTATTAGTCGCATCGTGCCCCGAGGCCCAGGAGAGTTGTCCGAGTGCAAGCACTGAGCAACGTTGTCAGCACGAGCTGTGTGCCCTTCGTCGACGTTCAATTCATGTTAATTGTTGAATATGTCAGCGAACGAGCTAAAAACAGACATCTTACCATCATAGTGTTCGCATCACAGAGAACGCCGGATTTACTCTTACTTTCTTCAGATTGGTAATTGGTAAGCTTAGTTGTGTTTAGCATATACCAGGCATTACCAGAGGATGTAACGATCATTTCGCCACGCCACATGGATGAATGGATGACCTGCACATAACTACTTCCATACCGGATGGCTACAAACCCTGCACTGGAGATATAGCAATCGACACTTCACGAGAGAAGGCCGTGCTGGCATGGTCACTACGCCTGCTATTCGTGGGACCGAAAGGTTTGTCAAGCTGAACAAAGACCTCCCAGGTCATAATCCAATATCCCGTATGTTGACTTATGACATAATAGGTTTTTTGAGTTATTGGACCGCATACAGATAAATTTAAGAAATAAAGAAAATACAGAAAAAAAGACAAGCGCATTGTAAAACTCCAGTAACCTAACCTGATTAACCTAACCTATTCCCTGCGGGGGGCAGATTCTGCCCCCCCCCCCCCCGGTGGTTTTTCACTTGCTGCTTCTAAACCGCTACACCTAGCGTCTTGAAACTTTGTAATTTTCCTAACTTTGAATGGCGCGTGTTGTCAAAATTTCGAAAAAAAATCGGGCCGACAGAGGCGGTGCCAGGCTCCTGTTTTTGGAAGGGTGTTTCGAATGCGGTTGTACGGCGCATACTTTCTTCGTAGTTTGCGGTGCAATAAATGAGTCAGAAGCATTTGTAATGCAATATGCATCATACATACTGAGATTATACATGTTTGTTGGCAGAGGCGCACTCAGGTACAAAAAATGGGAGGCGATACCATACCTCAAATTAGGTCCAACTTCAAAGTAGTAAGATGATAAAAGCGTTACTCACATGGTGCCCCCCACGTTGTTTTCCTGGACCCGCCTATGCGCAATATATTAAATTTAACAAATTACAGTAAGTAATGCCCACATGTGACGTTCATGTCGTCCCAAACAATCACGAACAACACAAATTTGCTATCAGAAAATGCCTCCCCCCATTTTACATCCCCTGAATACACCTATGATTTTTGATTTTGGTATTTATCTTTTGGTATATTAAAGACCAGTACATTTGAAGCTCAAAAACGTTTGAGACATGCACATCGGCCAAACCACATGGCCGCAATGACCTTTCAAAAAACACCAAAAATGTTCGTTTTTTTGCCCCCTGGCCCCCATTTTTGAACAAAAATAAATTTCGTGCCCCTAAAAGAAAGATCTTGTCATGACAAATCGAATGGCGTTTTCCCCCGTCAAAATCAACCGATCGGTTCTCGAGATCTCTGGGGGGGGGGGGCAGAATCTGCCCCCCCCCCCCCGTAGGTTAACGTCATGTTGGTCGCCCGCAGGGAATAGGGTTAAACAACTGGTATTCCTAGCACTTGTATATGGAAGTACACGTACACAGATGCCTCGTGCCGATATAATTTTTTGTTGACGAGGTACAGGTCATATCACAGTATTACTCCCGGCCGGTCACTCGGCCATATAGTGGGAATGATTACATCGCATATACACCAATGAACTGATAACACCGCCCTCGCAACTCCCATTCGCCTGGTCATATCCATACAGTTGGAAACACTCTCAATAGGACCAGTCCGTTACACCATCATTACACAGACCCTCTACATTGCGAACCCCCATCGAAGGGTAAGACCCCGGTGTAATAAATATAAACACATTACATCCAACAGTCATGCGGACAATTCGAGTCATTACGAAAACAGACACACACACATACAAACATTTCAAGTCACACTCCGTTGGAGCACCAGTAGCCGATACTATTTCGCCTCTGTATACACGGCGTACCACCAACGCCGCGACTCCCATCGCAGAGCAGGGCAGCCCACAGCGGCTGTCTGGCTGTGTCGCCTGAGACGGCAGGACTGGAGCAGAGACCTCCGGCCGACCAGCCAGTCCGCTGAGCTGTCCAGTCAGACCAGGAGTCTGTCTGGCTGTGTCGCCTGGGACGGCAGGACTGGAGCAGCGACCTCCAGCCGACCAGCCAGTCCGCTGAGCTGTCCAGTCAGACCAGGAGTCTGTCTGGCTGTGTGGCAGTCGCCTGAGACGGCAGGACTGGAGCAGAGACCTCCGGCCGACCAGCCAGTCCGCTGAGCTGTCCAGTCAGACCAGGAGTCTGTCTGGCTGTGTGGCAGTCGCCTGGGACGGCAGGACTGGAGCAGAGACCTCCGGCCGACCAGCCAGTCCGCTGAGCTGTCCAGTCAGACCAGGAGTCTGTCTGGCTGTGTGGCAGTCGCCTGGGACGGCAGGACTGGAGCAGAGACCTCCGGCCGACCAGCCAGTCCGCTGAGCTGTCCAGTCAGACCAGGAGTCTGTCTGGCTGTGTGGCAGTCGCCTGAGACGGCAGGACTGGAGCAGAGACCTCCGGCCGACCAGCCAGTCCGCTGAGCTGTCCAGTCAGACCAGGAGTCTGTCTGGCTGTGTCGCCTGGGACGGCAGGACTGGAGCTCAGCAGACCGGCCGACCAGCCAGTCCGCTGAGCTGTCCAGTCAGACCAGGAGTCTGTCTGGCTGTGTGGCAGTCGCCTGGGACGGCAGGACTGGAGCAGCGACCTCCAGCCGACCAGCCAGTCCGCTGAGCTGTCCAGTCAGACCAGGAGTCTGCCTGGCTATGTGGCCTGGGATGGCAGAACTGGAGCAGAGACCTCCGGCCGACCAGCCAGTCCGCTGAGCTGTCCAGTCAGACCAGGAGTCTGTCTGGCTGTGTGGCAGTCGCCTGGGACGGCAGGACTGGAGCAGAGACCTCCGGCCGACCAGCCAGTCCGCTGAGCTGTCCAGTCAGACCAGGAGTCTGTCTCCCCGTCAGACTGCTCACCGGTCGGTTGTTACTTAGACCAGCTGAACGGCCGAACAGGACGCAGGGTCAACACCGGCGTACCGCTGTCTCGGGGAGGCTGGCGGGGTAGCCGGGTGGCTGCCGAGTATCTGGGTAGCACGGAGTGGGCAGCCTCATGGTGTGGGCAGCAGGTGATGGAGTGGGCAGCAGGTGATGGAGTGGGCAGCAGGTGATGGTGTGGGCAGCAGGTGATGGTGTGGGCAGCAGGTGATGGTGTGGGCAGCAGGTGATGGTGTGGGCAGCAGGTGATGGAGTGGGCAGCAGGTGATGGAGTGGGTAGCAGGTGATGGAGTGGGCAGCAGGTGATGGTGTGGGCAGCAGGTGATGGTGTGGGCAGCAGGTGATGGTGTGGGCAGCAGGTGATGGAGTTGGCAGCAGGTGATTGAGTGGGCAGCAGGTGATGGAGTGGGCAGCAGGTGATGGAGTGGGCAGCAGGTGATGGAGTGGGCAGCAGGTGATGGTGTGGGCAGCAGGTGATGGTGTGGGCAGCAGGTGATGGTGTGGGCAGCAGGTGATGGTGTGGGCAGCAGGTGATGGAGTGGGCAGCAGGTGATGGAGTGGACAGCAGGTGATGGAGTGGGCAGCAGGTGATGGTGTGGGCAGCAGGTGATGGTGTGGGCAGCAGGTGATGGTGTGGGCAGCAGGTGATGGTGTGGGCAGCAGGTGATGGTGTGGGCAGCAGGTGATGGTGTGGGCAGCAGGTGATGGAGTGGGCAGCAGGTGATGGAGTGGGCAGCAGGTGATGGTGTTGGCAGCAGGTGATGGAGTGGGCAGCAGGTGATGGTGTGGGCAGCAGGTGATGGTGTGGGCAGCAGGTGATGGTGTGGGCAGCAGGTGATGGTGTGGGCAGCAGGTGATGGAGTGGGCAGCAGGTGATGGAGTGGGCAGCAGGTGATGGAGTGGGCAGCAGGTGATGGTGTGGGCAGCAGGTGATGGAGTGGGCAGCAGGTGATGGTGTGGGCAGCAAGTGATGGAGTGGGCAGCAGGTGATGGTGTGGGCAGCAGGTGATGGAGTGGGCAGCAGGTGATGGAGTGGGCAGCAGGTGATGGAGTGGGCAGCAGGTGATTGAGTGGGCAGCAGGTGATGGAGTGGGCAGCAGGTGATGGTGTGGGCAGCAGGTGATTGAGTGGGCAGCAGGTGATGGAATGGGCAGCAGGTGATGGAGTGGGCAGCAGGTGATGGTGTGGGCAGCAGGTGATGGAGTGGGCAGCAGGTGATGGTGTGGGCAGCAGGTGATGGAGTGGGCAGCAGGTGATGGTGTGGGCAGCAGGTGATGGAGTGGGCAGCAGGTGATGGTGTTGTCACCACGCAGGCGCTGGTTTGCTGATTGGGTTTCAGAGCGTGACGACTGGTCAGGTCACTGGGTGCTGACTGCCCTCCACCACAGACTGCAGTGTGACTGAGGACAGCAGTCCTCAGGCCGGGTGTGGGCCTCCGTCATCTTAGGTAGCGTGTGTGGCAGCAGTCCCCAGGCCGGGTGTAGGCCGGGCATGGAGGAAAGTTCAGGCCGGGTACGGGCCTCTGTCACCTCAGGCCGGGCATGGAGGAAAGTTCAGGCCGGGCGCGGGCCTCTGTCAACTCAGGCCGGGCATGGAGGAAAGTTCAGGCCGGGCGCGGGCCTCTGTCACCTCAGGCCGGGCATGGAGGAAAGTTCAGGCCGGGCGCGGGCCTCTGTCACCTCAGGCCGGGCATGGAGGAAAGTTCAGGCCGGGTGCGGGCCGTCGGCGTGCGGTCAGGCCGGGAAGAAGATGGTGCTGAACTGGTCCCGACACAGCTGCTCCACCTCGTCTGCAGGGAGACAGCGGGGTACGGCGAGTCGTGTGATCTGTCGCCGGTTGAACCTATCACAGCCGTCACATGGAGTCAATGCTAAGCAATGGAAATGAGTTTGTTTTAAGGTTGAAAGGCTGAAAATGGTAACTTGCGGCTGAAACACAGTCTCTAGGCAGCTGTAGAGAACGGATACGGGTGCCTGCGGGCGTCCATTCAACTACATGGGTCAATTTCAGCAGTCGATTGTTCTGCCCGCCACGCCGCGCATCGTGCAGTATGATTGCCACCTCCGTTCAATGTATTGGAATAGGTACCCGCATCCACTCCGCGCAGCACGCGGAGACTGTTTCAGCCTTAATAATACAATTAGGGCACAAGGTCTCCACAGGACCTACTGAAAATGTATCACATGATCCAGAGTTCCAATCCCATGAAGGAATAATACGATATAAAATCACTATCTAGCTGCAAACCTAGACTATTGAACAGGGTCCCACGAGACACCGCAATCCACCTCCACGTCCCAGGGATGGTATCTGATTTGGAATGCTTCTTGGATAACAAATATATGTTTACTGAGCTCATATCCCACCGACAGGACCTCACTTACTGTTCACGTCCATAAGGTTCATATTCTTTTGCTGGACATAAGAGAAGAACTCCCTGTCGGCGTTGACCCGTCCGGCCACCCAGGTTTCGTTCATTGCGCGCCCAAAGATGGCGCCACCGTCGCCTCTGAACCTGTGTCGGCCCAGAGAGCAGTCCGTCATTGTGCAGCACATCAAAGCCCGACTTCATACCAAGCTTCCATGCCGAGGATTGCTAAACAGATCAAAGGCACTGGGGAAACACAGTAACTGCGTAAATCATGCCTTCATCTCGTAGGTGATAACTTTAGCATCTGTCGTAGAACCAGGAATTTGCGGTTACGGTATCTATATTTTATTTGTATTTTACCCGGTTGGCCTGTTGCCATTTTCGGGATCAGGGAATTTACTTCTGGAAATTTCGCCAGGCAAAATTTTACCTTTCCGGTTTATGTCATGCTAATCCGGGCAAAATACAACGGAAAGAGCGATGTTACAGTTTCAAAAGGCAGGTGGCCAATCATCCCAGAACACGCACGCGCACACACCTGAAGGCGTCCTCCCGCAGGTCGACCATCAGTTTGAGAGCGTCGTCGGGCGCCGTGCTGCCGCCGGGCCCGTGCAGACTGCTCTTCTGCGCCTGGTTACACCGGTTATAGTAGACCACCCTGGAGGCATCGCCCCGTACACAGTTATCGCCCCGGCAACAGTAGGAGTTATTCCGATTACCCCTATTGAGCTGTGATATTTCGGTGCGTCTACCGCCGACAGAATTATATACAACCAGCGATGCTATAGTTTCAGAAATAGTCAATTGTAAAGGCATATGGTATTAAAGTCACCTTCAAAGATCTTATCTAATTTTAGTGTGAAAATGCACATGCTCTTCACTGTGAGTGTGTTTGTGTTTGCGTATGTCTGTTCCTTGTTAGCGTGATTGTGGCCGGATTTTAACAGTGCTCCTTTCTGTGTGTGGGGGGGGGGGGGATGGGGGGGTCGTGCTCGTATCTCAGTTTTTTAGCTCACTTTGTGTCGGCCTCCTCCTTGGCGGCGGGTTTGTCTCTCGTGAACATGTCAGTGTCTGTGTTTCCCGGCTCACTTTGTGTCGGCCTCCTCCTTGGCGGCGGGTTTGTCTCTCGTGAACATGTCAGTGTCTGTGTTTCCCGGCTCACTTTGTGTCGGCCTCCTCCTTGGCGGCGGGTTTGTCTGTCGTGAACATGTCAGTGTCTGTGTTTCTCGGCTCACTTTGTGTCGGTCTCCTCCTTGGCGGCGGGTCTGTCTCTCGTGAACATGTCAGTGTCTGTGTTTCTCGGCTCACTTTGTGTCGGCCTCCTCCTTGGCTGTGTGTTTGTCTCTCGTGAACATGTCAGTGTCTGTGTTTCCCGGCTCACTTTGTGTCGGCCTCCTCCTTGGCTGGCTGTTTGTCTGTCGTGAACATGTCAGTGTCTGTGTTTATCGGCTCACTTTGTGTCGGCCTCCTCCTTGGCTGGCTGTTTGTATGTCGTGAACATGTCAGTGTCTGTGTTTCCCGGCTCACTTTGTGTCGGCCTCCTCCTTGGCGGCGGGTTTGTCTCTCGTGAACATGTCAGTGTCTGTGTTTCCCGGCTCACTTTGTCGGCCTCCTCCTTGGCGGCGGGTTTGTCTGTCGTGAACATGTCAGTGTCTGTGTTTCCCGGCTCACTTTGTGTCGGCCTCCTCCTTGGCTGGCTGTTTGTATGTCGTGAACATGTCAGTGTCTGTGTTTCCCGGCTCACTTTGTGTCGGCCTCCTCCTTGGCGGCGGGTTTGTCTCTCGTGAACATGTCAGTGTCTGTGTTTCCCGGCTCACTTTGTGTCGGCCTCCTCCTTGGCGGCGGGTTTGTCTCTCGTGAACATGTCAGTGTCTGTGTTTCTCGGCTCACTTTGTGTCGGCCTCCTCCTTGGCTGGCTGTTTGTATGTCGTGAACATGTCAGTGTCTGTGTTTCTCGGCTCACTTTGTGTCGGCCTCCTCCTTGGCTGGCTGTTTGTCTGTCGTGAACATGTCAGTGTCTGTGTTTCTCGGCTCACTTTGTGTCGGCCTCCTCCTTGGCGGCGGGTTTGTCTGTCGTGAACATGTCAGTGTCTGTGTTTCCCGGCTCACTTTGTGTCGGCCTCCTCCTTGGCGGCGGGTTTGTCTGTCGTGAAGTCAGTGTCTGTGTTTCCCGGCTCACTTTGTGTCGGCCTCCTCCTTGGCGACGGGTTTGACGTCACTGAGTGGCCGGGACAGCAGGGCGGCCAGCTCCTGTACCGGACCGGCCATGGAGCCGTCCAGCTCACGGCACAGCGGCAGGGTGAGGCGCACATCCACTGGGGAGACGGCACAGACGGGGAGTCAATACCTCCACTGAGAAGACGGCACAGACGGGGGGTCAATACCTCCACTGGGGGAGACGACACAGACGGGGAGTCAATACCTCCACTGAGAAGACGGCACAGCGGCAGGGTGAGGCACACATCCACTGGGGGAGACGACACAGCGGCAGGGTGAGGCACACATCCACTGGGGAGACGGCACAGACGGGGGGTCAATACCTCCACTGAGAAGACGGCACAGCGGCAGGGTGAGGTGCACATCCACTGGGGGAGACGGCACAGACGGGGGGTCAACACCTCCACTGAGAAGACGGCACAGCGGCAGGGTGAGGTGCACATCCACTGGGGGAGACGGGACAGACGGGGGGTCAACACCTCCACTGAGAAGACGGCACAGCGGCAGGGTGAGGTGCACATCCACTGGGGAGACGGCACAGACGGGGGGTCAATACCTCCACTGAGAAGACGGCACAGCGGCAGGGTGAGGCACACATCCACTGGGGAGACGGCACAGACGGGGGGTCAATACCTCCACTGGGGAGACGGCACAGCGGCAAGGTGAGGTGCACATCCACTGGGGAGACGGCACAGACGGGGGGTCAATACCTCCACTGAGAAGACGGCACAGCGGCAAGGTGAGGTGCACATCCACTAGGGGAGACGGCACAGCGGCAAGGTGAGGTGCACATCCACTGGGGGAGACGACACAGCGGCAAGGTGAGGCGCACATCCACTGGGGGAGACGGCACAGCGGCAGGGTGAGGCGTACATCCACTGGGGGAGACGACACAGCGGCAGGGTGAGGCACACATCCACTGGGGAGACGGCACAGACGGGGGGTCAATACCTCCACTGAGAAGACGGCACAGCGGCAGGGTG
This sequence comes from Chirona hameri, assembly GCA_036785665.1. Lineage (NCBI taxonomy): Eukaryota > Metazoa > Arthropoda > Thecostraca > Balanomorpha > Balanidae > Chirona > Chirona hameri. The sequence goes on from JAXIVJ010003025.1 coordinate 28,958, forward strand.
AGGCACACATCCACTGGGGAGACGACACAGCGGCAGGGTGAGGTGCACATCCACTGGGGAGACGACACAGACGGGGGGTCAATACCTCCACTGAGAAGACGACACAGCGGCAAGGTGAGGCGCACATCCACTGAGAAGACGGCACAGCGGCAGGGTGAGGTGCACATCCACTGGGGAGACGGCACAGCGGCAGGGTGAGGCACACATCCACTGGGGAGACGACACAGCGGCAGGGTGAGGTGCACATCCACTGGGGAGACGACACAGACGGGGGGTCAATACCTCCACTGAGAAGACGACACAGCGGCAAGGTGAGGCGCACATCCACTGAGAAGACGGCACAGCGGCAGGGTGAGGTGCACATCCACTGGGGAGACGGCACAGCGGCAGGGTGAGGTGCACATCCACTGGGGGAGACGACACAGCGGCAGGGTGAGGTGCACATCCACTGGGGAGACGGCACAGCGGCAGGGTGAGGTGCACATCCACTGGGGAGACGGCACAGCGGCAAGGTGAGGCGCACATCCACTGCGGAGACGGGACACACAGGGGGTCAGTACCTCCACTGGGGGGAGGGGGGACAGAGCGACAGCTCAGTACCTCCACTGGGGAGACAGCACAGACAGGGGGTTACAAGTCTGCATTCCGAAACACGCGAACTGAACTCACAGTCAACCATCAGGACTAGCACGATGTCGCGCAGTCGATACATGACCATCTGGGCGCGCTCGTCCGGCTCCTCCGTCAGCTCGCCTCCCTCCACGCTGTCGTCTCCGTCTCGGCTGCCGTCAGCGCCGCCCAGCGGCAGCGCCGTGCAGTTGTGCTTTCGCAAATGGACGACAGGTGGCGCCAGGAACGATTCCGAGCCGTCGCCCGACGCCTCCGTCGACATGAAACTGAAGAGATCGAAGTGGTTGCTATGGAGAACAATGAGATGGTCGAAATATATAATGCAATATTTAACGTGAATCTGAACATAATTTACAAATCACAACAACTTAGCCACCAAAGACTAAATTGAGATGAGCGAATTGACACGAGTGGAATCATCTTTGATTATGGCCATGGGGATATGCGGTTTGGTTTGAGGTGACTAATCCGTTGTGTATGGCCGCTAGTATGTCTACAGCAATTGTGAATACAATTACCCTGAGAAATCCAGGGTTTAAAATAAACTCGACTACCGCATGACGCCCATCTCTCTTCAAATACAGCCATCAATGAACCCGGAAAAAACTATCTAGATCGCAGGGATTGTTTCTGTATAGTTATGTATCGTTTACCACTCACACTCCGCTGGTGGGGGTCACAACTCACACTCCGCTGGTGGGGGGGTCACAACTCACACTCCGCTGGTGGGGGTCACAACTCACACTCCGCTGGTGGGGGGGGTCACAACTCACACTCCGCTGGTGGGGGGGGGGGGGGGGGGGTCACAACTCACACTCCGCTGGTGGGGGTCACAACTCACACTCCGCTGGTGTGGGGGGGGTCACAACTCACACTCCGCTGGTGGGGGGTCACAACTCACATTCCGCTGGTGGGGGTCACAACTCACACTCCGCTGGTGGGGGTCACAACTCACACTCCGCTGGTGGGGGGTCACAACTCACACTCCGCTGGTGGGGGGTCACAACTCACACTCCGCTGGTGGTGTCACAACTCACACTCCGCTGGTGGGGTCACAACTCACACTCCGCTGGTGGGGTCACAACTCACACTCCGCTGGTGGGGGGGGGGGGGGGTCACAACTCACACTCCGCTGGGGGGGGGTCACAACTCACACTCCGCTGGTGGGGTGGGGGTCACAACTCACACTCCGCTGGTGGGGGGGGGGGGGTCACAACTCACACTCAGCTGGTGGGGTGGGGGGTCACAACTCACACTCCGCTGGTGGGGGGGGGTCACAACTCACACTCCGCTGGTGGGGTGGGGGGTCATAACTCACACTCCGCTGGTGGGGTCACAACTCACACTCCGCTGGTGGAGGGGGGGGGGGTCACAACTCACACTCCGCTGGTGGGGGGGGGCACAACTCACACTCCGCTGGTGGGGAGGGGGCACAACTCACACTCCGCTGGTGGGGGGGTCACCACTCACACTCCGCTGGTGGGGGGGGGGGGTCACAACTCACACTCCGCTGGTGGGGGTCACAACTCACACTCCGCTGGTGGGGGGTCACAACTCACACTCCGCTGGTGGGGGGTCACAACTCACACTCCGCTGGTGGAGGGGGGGGGGGTCACAACTCACACTCCGCGGGGGGGTCACAACTCACACTCCGCTGGTGGGGGGGGGGGGGGGGAGTCACAACTCACACTCCGCTGGTGGAGGGGGTGGGGGTCACAACTCACACTCCGCTGGTGGGGGGGGGGGGCACAACTCACACTCCGCTGGTGGGGGGGCCACAACTCACACTCCGCTGGGGGGGGGGGGGGGGCACAACTCACACTCCGCTGGTGGGGTGGGGGTCACAACTCACACTCCGCTGGTGGGGGGGGGGTCACAACTCACACTCCGCTGGTGGGGGGGTCACAACTCACACTCCGCTGGTGGGGGGGGGCACAACTCACACTCCGCTGGTGGGGGGGGGGGGGGCACAACTCACACTCCGCTGGTGGGGGGGTCACCACTCACACTCCGCTGGTGGGGGGGGGGGGTCACAACTCACACTCCGCTGGTGGGGGTCACAACTCACACTCCGCTGGTGGGGGGGGGGGTCACAACTCACACTCCGCTGGTGGGGGTCACAACTCACACTCCGCTGGTGGGGGGGGGGGCACAACTCACACTCCGATGGTGGGGGGGGGGGGGGGCACAACTCACACTCCGCTGGTGGGGGGGTCACCACTCACACTCCGCTGGTGTGGGGGGGGGGGGGGGTCACAACTCACACTCCGCTGGTGGGGGTCACAACTCACACTCCGCTGGTGGGGGGGGGGGGTCACAACTCACACTCCGCTGGTGGGGGGTCACAACTCACACTCCGCTGGTGGGGGGGGGGGGTCATAACTCACACTCCGCTGGTGGTGTCACAACTCACACTCCGCTGGTGGGGGTCACAACTCACACTCCGCTGGTGAGGTCACAACTCACACTCCGCTGGTGGGGGTCACAACTCACACTCCGCTGGTGGGGGGGGGTCACAACTCACACTCCGCTGGTGGGGGGGGGGTCACAACTCACACTCCGCTGGTGGAGGGGGGGGGGGGTCACAACTCACACTCCGCGGGGGGTCACAACTCACACTCCGCTGGTGTGGGGGGGGTCACAACTCACACTCCGCTGGTGGTGTCACAACTCACACTCCGCTGGTGGGGGTCACAACTCACACTCCGCTGGTGAGGTCACAACTCACACTCCGCTGGTGGGGGTCACAACTCACACTCCGCTGGTGGGGGGGGAGTCTCAACTCACACTCCGCTGGTGGGGTCACAACTCACACTCCGCTGGTGGGGTCACAACTCACACTCCGCTGGTGGGGTCACAACTCACACTCCGCTGGTGGGGTCACCACTCACACTCCGCTGGTGGGGGGGTCATAACTCACACTCCGCTGGTGGAGGGGGGGGGGGGGTCACAACTCACACTCCGCTGGTGGGGGGGGGGGGGGTCACAACTCACACTCCGCTGGTGGGGGGGGGGGGCACAACTCACACTCCGCTGGTGGGGAGGGGGCACAACTCACACTCCGCTGGTGGGGGGGTCACCACTCACACTCCGCTGGTGGGGGGGGGGGGGGTCACAACTCACACTCCGCTGGTGGGGGTCACAACTCACACTCCGCTGGTGGGGGGTCACAACTCACACTCCGCTGGTGGGGGGTCACAACTCACACTCCGCTGGTGGAGGGGGGGGGGGGTCACAACTCACACTCCGCGGGGGGGGGGGGGGGGTCACAACTCACACTCCGCTGGTGGGGGGAGTCACAACTCACACTCCGCTGGTGGAGGGGGTGGGGGTCACAACTCACACTCCGCTGGTGGGGGGGGGGGGCACAACTCACACTCCGCTGGTGGGGGGGCCACAACTCACACTCCGCTGGGGGGGGGGGGTCACAACTCACACTCCGCTGGTGGGGTGGGGGTCACAACTCACACTCCGCTGGTGGGGGGGGGTCACAACTCACACTCCGCTGGTGGGGGGGGGGGGCACAACTCACACTCCGCTGGTGGGGGGGCACAACTCACACTCTGCTGGTGGGGGGGGTCACAACTCACACTCCGCTGGTGGGGGGGGGGGGGGCACAACTCACACTCCGCTGGTGGGGGGGGGCACAACTCACACTCCGCTGGTGGGGGGGTCACCACTCACACTCCGCTGGTGGGGGGGGTCACAACTCACACTCCGCTGGTGGGGGTCACAACTCACACTCCGCTGGTGGGGGGGGGGGGGGGGCACAACTCACACTCCGCTGGTGGGGGGGGGGGCACAACTCACACTCCGCTGGTGGGGGGGGGGGGGTCACCACTCACACTCCGCTGGTGGGGGGGGGGGGGGTCACAACTCACACTCCGCTGGTTGGTGGGGGTCACAACTCACACTCCGCTGGTGGGGGGGGGGGGTCACAACTCACACTCCGCTGGTGGGGGTCACAACTCACACTCCGCTGGTGGGGGGGGGGGGGGCACAAGTCACACTCCGCTGGTGGGGGGGGGGGGGCACAACTCACACTCCGCTGGTGGGGGGGTCACCACTCACACTCCGCTGGTGGGGGGGGGGGGGGTCACAACTCACACTCCGCTGGTGGGGGTCACAACTCACACTCCGCTGGTGGGGGGGGGGGGGGGGTCACAACTCACACTCCGCTGGTGGGGGGTCACAACTCACACTCCGCTGGTGGAGGGGGGGGGGGGGGTCACAACTCACACTCCGCGGGGGGTCACAACTCACACTCCGCTGGTGGGGGGGGGGGGGGGGGGGGTCATAACTCACACTCCGCTGGTGGGGGTCACAACTCACACTCCGCGGGGGGTCACAACTCACACTCCGCTGGTGGGGGGGGGGGGGTCACAACTCACACTCCGCTGGTGGGGGTCACAACTCACACTCCGCTGGTGAGGTCACAACTCACACTCCGCTGGTGGGGGTCACAACTCACACTCCGCTGGTGGGGGGGGGGTCACAACTCACACTCCGCTGGTGGGGGGGGGGTCACAACTCACACTCCGCTGGTGGAGGGGGGGGGGGTCACAACTCACACTCCGCGGGGGGTCACAACTCACACTCCGCTGGTGTGGGGGGGGGGGTCACAACTCACACTCCGCTGGTGGTGTCACAACTCACACTCCGCTGGTGGGGGTCACAACTCACACTCCGCTGGTGAGGTCACAACTCACACTCCGCTGGTGGGGGTCACAACTCACACTCCGCTGGTGGGGGGGGGAGTCTCAACTCACACTCCGCTGGTGGGGTCACAACTCACACTCCGCTGGTGGGGTCACAACTCACACTCCGCTGGTGGGGTCACAACTCACACTCCGCTGGTGGGGTCACCACTCACACTCCGCTGGTGGGGGGGGGGGGTCATAACTCACACTCCGCTGGTGGGGGGGGGGGGGGGGTCACAACTCACACTCCGCTGGTGGGGGGGGGGGGGGTCACAACTCACACTCCGCTGGTGGAGGGGGGGGGGTCACAACTCACACTCCGCGGGGGGTCACAACTCACACTCCGCTGGTGTGGGGGGGGGGGTCACAACTCACACTCCGCTGGTGGTGTCACAACTCACACTCCGCTGGTGGGGGTCACAACTCACACTCCGCTGGTGAGGTCACAACTCACACTCCGCTGGTGGGGGTCACAACTCACACTCCGCTGGTGGGGGGGGGGAGTCTCAACTCACACTCCGCTGGTGGGGTCACAACTCACACTCCGCTGGTGGGGTCACAACTCACACTCCGCTGGTGGGGTCACAACTCACACTCCGCTGGTGGGGTCACCACTCACACTCCGCTGGTGGGGGGGGGGGGTCATAACTCACACTCCGCTGGTGGGGGGGGGTCATAACTCACACTCCGCTGGTGGGGGGTCATAACTCACACTCCGCTGGTGGGGGCCGACCTGTCTCGCCACATGGCCGGCCGCGACTGCCCGCACTCCGGAAAGAGCACCGTCTCCAGGTAGGAGTTGATGATGCCCATATTGGTCCTGCCCAGGCCAGACCTGGCATACAAACAAACACCAATCATATCAGCAATCAGTGCATAGTAGCCTGTATACCACCGGGAAATAACGGGCTCCTTCTCATGCTATCTTCCTATTTCACATTTGTGAAATTGTCAGTGGACGTTCAATATTGTATAACTAATCATTGTCTCGTATTTGGTTGCATTTCCGTGAATCACGTAAATGGCTCCTCCGCGAGGCAGTGTCCCGGACCTAGGAACTATAGGTGGCATGCACCACCAAATTCAGAACAGTTTTCCATCAATTTTCCGGTACTTCGAAGATAATTTCCATCCCCTGGTAAAAGCCATACCAGACAGACCCTCACCCAACCATTAATGCTTGCTTAGCAATCAGTTTCCCCACTTGTCACCGAGTCGAGAATACCTTAATCAGTCACAAATACACATTATATAGAGAATATCTTAGTTGAGGAACTTTATCTGCCACATGATCTTTTCAGTTGTGAATGCATGCCTTGTGGTCGCTTTCGGTGTTGATTTTCTCACTCTCTTCAAGTCTTTTTATGCAGAATTTTTTACTCCCACTTCAAGTCAAAACTAATCCTAGCTCACAGCATTGAGGATATATCTCCTTTCGGCCAGGACAATATTACAGCGAAGGTCGAAAATTACATGCATTCTGAAACCCAAACCCTGTTCTTCATCCACCTCCTGAACCGTTTACAACTGCACAGCAGTAATGTCATGGCTACCCACCAGACTAGGTGCTGTTGCCATGGTTACCCACCAGAGCAGGTGCTGTTTGTAGTACATGACTGAGTGTCGGATGAAGGGCTGCTGCACCAGACTAGGTGCTGTTGCCATGGTTACCCACCAGAGCAGGTGCTGTTTGTAGTACATGACTGAGTGTCGGATGAAGGGCTGCTGCACCAGACTAGGTGCTGTTGCCATGGTTACCCACCAGAGCAGGTGCTGTTTGTAGTACATGACTGAGTGTCGGATGAAGGGCTGCTGCACCAGACTAGGTGCTGTTGCCATGGTTACCCACCAGAGCAGGTGCTGTTTGTAGTACATGACTGAGTGTCGGATGAAGGGGTGCTGCACCAGACTAGGTGCTGTTGCTATGGTTACCCACCAGAGCAGGTGCTGTTTGTAGTACATGACTGAGTGTCGGATGAAGGGCTGCTGCACCAGACTAGGTGCTGTTGCCATGGTTACCCACCAGAGCAGGTGCTGTTTGTAGTACATGACTGAGTGTCGGATGAAGGGCTGCTGCACCAGACTAGGTGCTGTTGCCATGGTTACCCACCAGAGCAGGTGCTGTTTGTAGTACATGACTGAGTGTCGGATGAAGGGGTGCTGCACCAGACTAGGTACTGTTGCCATGGTTACCCACCAGAGCAGGTGCTGTTTGTAGTACATGACTGAGTGTCGGATGAAGGGCTGCTGCACCAGACTAGGTGCTGTTGCCATGGTTACCCACCAGAGCAGGTGCTGTTTGTAGTACATGACTGAGTGTCGGATGAAGGGGTGCTGCACCAGACTAGGTGCTGTTGCCATGGTTACCCACCAGAGCAGGTGCTGTTTGTAGTACATGACTGAGTGTCGGATGAAGGGCTGCTGCACCAGACTAGGTGCTGTTGCCATGGTTACCCACCAGAGCAGGTGCTGTTTGTAGTACATGACTGAGTGTCGGATGAAGGGCTGCTGCACCAGACTAGGTGCTGTTGCCATGGTTACCCACCAGAGCAGGTGCTGTTTGTAGTACATGACTGAGTGTCGGATGAAGGGCTGCTGCACCAGACTAGGTGCTGTTGCCATGGTTACCCACCAGAGCAGGTGCTGTTTGTAGTACATGACTGAGTGTCGGATGAAGGGGTGCTGCACCAGACTAGGTGCTGTTGCCATGGTTACCCACCAGAGCAGGTGCTGTTTGTAGTACATGACTGAGTGTCGGATGAAGGGGTGCTGCACCAGACTAGGTGCTGTTGCCATGGTTACCCACCAGAGCAGGTGCTGTTTGTAGTACATGACTGAGTGTCGGATGAAGGGGTGCTGCACCAGACTAGGTGCTGTTGCCATGGTTACCCACCAGAGCAGGTGCTGTTTGTAGTACATGACTGAGTGTCGGATGAAGGGGTGCTGCACCAGACTAGGTGCTGTTGCCATGGTTACCCACCAGAGCAGGTGCTGTTTGTAGTACATGACTGAGTGTCGGATGAAGGGGTGCTGCACCAGACTAGGTGCTGTTGCCATGGTTACCCACCAGAGCAGGTGCTGTTTGTAGTACATGACTGAGTGTCGGATGAAGGGGTGCTGCACCAGACTAGGTGCTGTTGCCATGGTTACCCACCAGAGCAGGTGCTGTTTGTAGTACATGACTGAGTGTCGGATGAAGGGGTGCTGCACCAGACTAGGTGCTGTTGCCATGGTTACCCACCAGAGCAGGTGCTGTTTGTAGTACATGACTGAGTGTCGGATGAAGGGGTGCTGCACCAGACTAGGTGCTGTTGCCATGGTTACCCACCAGAGCAGGTGCTGTTTGTAGTACATGACTGAGTGTCGGATGAAGGGGTGCTGCACCTCCAGCTGGTTGACGAAGCTCTGCAGCTTCAGGAAGGAGAGACGGTCCAGCGGCAGGAACCGCACGCCGCCGTAAACGTCCAGAATGTCACGCTGCTGGAGCCGCAGTAGCGGAACGTACTGCTGACATCACAGACAAACATACAGGTGATGTAGTGACGTCCAGAATGTCACGCTGCTGGAGCCGCAGTAGCGGAACGTACTGCTGACATCACAGACATGTGGTGATATGATATGGTAATATCACGGTCACATCCTGTTAAACCGAAACACATGGGGTATGTGCCAGCACACAAGCATTGTATGTTTAATTTAACCCCAATATTTTCATCTGATGCAAGTCCGAGATTAGGTCCGACGGCCGAACGCGCAATTTCTGGTTGTCGGCAGAATTTAGAAGCGGCGTAACTGAATAAACCTAGACAGTGAACACGGTCCTTTTGGCACTCTGACGTCACCTGCCTTTGAACGCGGCCGATGACACCGGCCGCAGGCCATCCCAGTATAGCGAGCGTCGCGAATCTGGCCTGCCGCACCGGGTGAGTTTCGAAGTACAGCGCTCTCCCGACTGAGCTATAATAGTGGCCGGCATTATCTCTCGACAACCATCGCTGCTGCACCCCAGCAACACACCCAACTATGTCATCCTCACGTATGATCACCGCCAGAGATCTACTCACGCTATCGAAGATGACAGCCGTACTGCGCATGAGCTCCTCTCGCGTCTGCGAGGCCATAGTACCGCGCAGCAGCCGGTACAGCCGGTACATGTGCCGCAGCAGGGCGAGGTACACGGGCTGCTGTACCGCGTCGGGCGCGTACTCCCGGTACGGCGAGCCGTCCTTGGTGAGCTGCACCACCGGCTGGCGCACCACCTGTCGGGCCGTAATGGTGTCAGAAGTGGGATCTGCCGGGCCGCAATGGTGTCAGAAGTGGGATCTGCCGGGCCGCAATGGTGTCAGAAGTGGGATCTGCCGGACCGCAATGGTGTCAGAAGTGGGATCTGCCGGACCGCAATGGTGTCAGAAGTGGGATCTGCCGGGCCGCAATGGTGTCAGAAGTGGGATCTGCCGGACCGCAATGGTGTCAGAAGTGGGATCTACCGGACCGCAATGGTGTCAGAAGTGGGATCTGCCGGACCGCAATGGTGTCAGAAGTGGGATCTGCCGGACCGCAATGGTGTCAGAAGTGGGATCTGCCGGACCGTAATGGTGTCAGAAGTGGGATCTGCCGGACCGCAATGGTGTCAGAAGTGGGATTTGCCGGACCGCAATGGTGTCAGAAGTGGGATCTGCCGGGCCGCAATGGTGTCAGAAGTGGGATCTGCCGGACCGTAATGGTATCAGAAGTGCGATCGGCGGTGTTGGTGGGGTTTTACGAAATGCTATGATCATATGCTCATCTTGTGGGATCCCAGGAAATCCTCATCCTGTTGAAATGTATAGTGGCAGCAAGACCAAACCATATAAAAATGGTCCTGTCGGGGAATTCAGCCCTGGTATCTGGCACAGGAAGCAGTGGGCTTACTGAACCCTGATCCCCTACGCCACCTCGCAACCCTGATACCGCCACCTCACAACCCTGATAACGCCACCTCGCAACCCTACCCTGATAACGCCACCTCGCAACCCTGATAACGCCACCTCACAACCCTACCCTGATAACGCCACCTCGCAACCCTACCCTGATAACGCCACCTCGCAACCCTGATAACGCCACCTCGCAACCCTGATAACGCCACCTCGCAACCCTGATACCGCCACCTCGCAACCCTGATACCGCCACCTCGCAACCCTGATAACGCCACCTCGCAACCCTGATACCGCCACCTCGCAACCCTGATACCGCCACCTCGCAACCCTGATAACGCCACCTCGCAACCCTACCCTGATAACGCCACCTCGCAACCCTGATAACGCCACCTCGCAACCCTGATAACGCCACCTCGCAACCCTGATACCGCCACCTCGCAACCCTGATAACGCCACCTCGCAACCCTACCCTGATAACGCCACCTCGCAACCCTGATAACGCCACCTCGCAACCCTGATAACGCCACCTCGCAACCCTGATAACGCCACCTCACAACCCTGATACCGCCACCTCGCAACCCTGATAACGCCACCTCGCAACCCTGATAACGCCACCTCGCAACCCTACCCTGATAACGCCACCTCGCAACCCTGATACCGCCACCTCGCAACCCTGATAACGCCACCTCGCAACCCTACCCTGATAACGCCACCTCGCAACCCTGATACCGCCACCTCGCAACCCTGATAACGCCACCTCGCAACCCTGATAACGCCACCTCGCAACCCTGATACCGCCACCTCGCAACCCTGATAACGCCACCTCGCAACCCTGATACCGCCACCTCGCAACCCTGATAACGCCACCTCGCAACCCTGATACCGCCACCTCGCAACCCTGATAACGCCACCTCGCAACCCTGATAACGCCACCTCGCAACCCTGATACCGCCACCTCGCAACCCTACCCTGATACCGCCACCTCGCAACCCTGATAACGCCACCTCGCAACCCTGATAACGCCACCTCGCAACCCTGATACCGCCACCTCGCAACCCTACCCTGATACCGCCACCTCGCAACCCTGATAACGCCACCTCGCAACCCTACCCTGATACCGCCACCTCGCAACCCTGATAACGCCACCTCGCAACCCTGATACCGCCACCTCGCAACCCTACCCTGATAACGCCACCTCGCAACCCTGATACCGCCACCTCGCAACCCTGATAACGCCACCTCGCAACCCTACCCTGATACCGCCACCTCGCAACCCTGATACCGCCACCTCGCAACCCTGATAACGCCACCTCGCAACCCTACCCTGATACCGCCACCTCGCAACCCTGATAACGCCACCTCACAACCCTACCCTGATAACGCCACCTCGCAACCCTGATAACGCCACCTCGCAACCCTGATACCGCCACCTCGCAACCCTGATAACGCCACCTCGCAACCCTGATACCGCCACCTCGCAACCCTGATAACGCCACCTCGCAACCCTGATACCGCCACCTCGCAACCCTGATAACGCCACCTCGCAACCCTGATACCGCCACCTCGCAACCCTGATACCGCCACCTCGCAACCCTACCCTGATAACGCCACCTCGCAACCCTGATAACGCCACCTCGCAACCCTGATACCGCCACCTCGCAACCCTGATAACGCCACCTCGCAACCCTACCCTGATAACGCCACCTCGCAACCCTGATAACGCCACCTCGCAACCCTGATAACGCCACCTCGCAACCCTGATAACGCCACCTCGCAACCCTGATAACGCCACCTCGCAACCCTACCCTGATAACGCCACCTCGCAACCCTGATAACGCCACCTCGCAACCCTGATAACGCCACCTCGCAACCCTGATACCGCCACCTCGCAACCCTGATACCGCCACCTCGCAACCCTGATACCGCCACCTCGCAACCCTGATAGGTGGGATTGGATGTCAGACAATCAATACGCTGCCGCATCAACAGGCAACAGCTCCCAGACGGGTACAACGCCAGCACGGTGTATGCTGATGATTTGGCTTCAGGCTATGTGGCGCACAGCCAGCACAGTGTAACAGTGTCACAGGCTGTCACTTGAGTCATATGTGGCGCACAGCCAGCACAGTGCAACAGTGTCACTTATTCACAGGCAACAGTACTGCTCAGGCGCGGAACACACCAGCCTACACGGCGATTAAGTACAAACAAGCGCTAAGTCGCTTACGGGATATTGCAACTAGTTGGACGAGATAATTTCAAAATGGCACTAACGGAACTAGTTTTACATTCCTCCCGAGTGGCAAGAATCCACCAAAGCTCAGAACTTGCACCCAGCTCAGAACCAGCGGTCATTGGTCTAAAGCGTACAGACCTGCGGCGTCAGGAAGTCCAGGCCGTGCTTACCAGTGCCATGAAGAAGTCCTTCTCCGGCTCAAAAAAGAAGTGTTTCTGTTTCAGCGTCTGCATGCTGAGCACGGGGGCGTCGCCGTTAAATGACCTGTAACAAACCCGCGCCAATGGTCAGCCAGTTGAGTACAATTCAGAAAAGCAGATGAAAGGAAATGGCAGCTGAATTTGGCGTAACCTCTCAGTGACGGCGGAGTTCTCTCTCATGGTGAAGCAGTGACACGCATGGTGTGCGAGGTGTACCCTAGAATTTCGACTGGCATTGCACTGTCACTCTACACTAGTATACGGCGTACTCGGCGACTAGTCACTGTCACTCTACACTAGTATACGGCGTACTCGGCGACTAGTCGCTGTCACTCTACACTAATATACGGCGTACTCGGCGACTAGTCACTGTCACTCTACACTAATATACGGCGTACTCGGCGACTAGTCACTGCCACTCTACACTAGTATACGGCGTACTCGGCAACTAGTCACTGCCACTCTACACTAGTATACGGCGTACTCGGCGACTAGTCACTCTCAGTCTACACTAGTATACGGCGTACTCGGCGACTAGTCACTGTCACTCTACACTAGTATACGGCGTACTCAGCGAATAGTCACTGTCACTCTACACTAGTATACGGCGTACTCGTTGACTAGTCACTGCCACTCTACACTAGTATACGGCGTACTCGGCGACTAGTCACTGTCAGTCTACACTAGTATACGGCGTACTCAGCGACTAGTCACTGTCACTCTACACTAAAATACGGCGTACTCGGCGACTAGTCACTGTCACTCTACACTAGCATACGGCGTACTCGGCAACTAGTCACTGCCACTCTACACTAATATACGGCGTACTCGGCGACTAGTCACTGTCAGTCTACACTAGTACACAGCGTACTCGGCGACTAGTCACTGTCACTCTACACTAGTATACGGCGTACTCAGCGACTAGTCACTGTCACTCTACACTAGTATACGGCGTACTCGGCGACTAGTCACTGTCACTCTACACTAATATACGGCGTACTCGGCGACTAGTCACTGCCACTCTACACTAGTATACGGCGTACTCGGCGACTGGTCACTGTCACTCTACACTAATATACGGCGTACTCAGCGACTAGTCACTGTCACTCTACACTAAAATACGGCGTACTCGGCGACTGGTCACTGTCACTCTACACTAATATACGGCGTACTCGGCGACTAGTCGCTGCCACTCTACACTAGTATACGGCGTACTCGTTGACTAGTCACTGCCACTCTACACTAGTATACGGCGTACTCAGCGACTAGTCACTGTCACTCTACACTAGTATACGGCGTACTCGGCGACTAGTCACTGTCACTCTACACTAATATACGGCGTACTCAGCGACTAGTCACTGTCACTCTACACTAATATACGGCGTACTCGGCGACTGGTCACTGTCACTCTACACTAATATACGGCGTACTCAGCGACTAGTCACTGTCACTCTACACTAAAATACGGCGTACTCGGCGACTGGTCACTGACTGTCACTCTACACTAATATACGGCGTACTCGGCGACTAGTCACTGCCACTACACTAGTATACGGCGTACTCGGCGACTAGTCACTGTCACTCTACACTAATATACGGCGTACTCGGCGACTAGTCACTGTCACTCTACACTAGTATACGGCGTACTCGGCGACTAGTCACTGTCAGTCTACACTAGTATACGGCGTACTCAGCGACTAGTCACTGTCACTCTACACTAATATACGGCGTACTCAGCGACTAGTCACTGTCACTCTACACTAGTATACGGCGTACTCAGCGACTAGTCACTGTCACTCTACACTAGTATACGGCGTACTCGGCGACTAGTCACTGCCACTCTACACTAGTATACGGCGTACTCGGCGACTGGTCACTGCCACTCTACACTAGTATACGGCCTACTCGGCGACTAGTCACTGCCACTCTACACTAGTATACGGCGTACTCGGCGACTAGTCACTGCCACTCTACACTAGTATACGGTGTACTCGGCGACTAGTCACTGCCACTCTACACTAGTATACGGTGTACTCGGCGACTAGTCACTGCCACTCTACACTAGTATACGGCGTACTCGGCGACTAGTCACTGTCACTCTACACTAGTATACGGCGTACTCGGCGACTAGTCACTGCCACTCTACACTAGTATACGGTGTACTCGGCGACTAGTCACTGTCACTCTACACTAATATACGGCGTACTCGGCGACTAGTCACTGCCACTCTACACTAGTATACGGTGTACTCGGCGACTAGTCACTGCCACTCTACACTAGTATACGGTGTACTCGGCGACTAGTCACTGCCACTCTACACTAGTATACGGCGTACTCGGCGACTAGTCACTGTCACTCTACACTAGTATACGGCGTACTCGGCGACTAGTCACTGCCACTCTACACTAGTATACGGTGTACTCGGCGACTAGTCACTGCCACTCTACACTAGTATACGGCGTACTCGGCGACTAGTCACTGTCACTCTACACTAGTATACGGCGTACTCGGCGACTAGTCACTGCCACTCTACACTAGTATACGGTGTACTCGGCGACTAGTCACTGTCACTCTACACTAATATACGGCGTACTCAGCGACTAGTCACTGTCACTCTACACTAGCATATGGCGTACTCAGCGACTAGTCACTGCCACTCTACACTAGTATACGGCGTACTCAGCGACTAGTCACTGTCACTATACACTAGTATACGGCGTACTCAGCGACTAGTCCGGAGTGCGATAGTGATATGATTATGACTATGGCGCACATGAGACAGATCGGACAGTGTGTAGTGCCTCTTCACTACGGCCGACAACTGACCTGGTGAACTGAACCAGCGCCTCCACCAGGCCGACATGCTTGATCTGATCGTTGACGTCGGCCGTCGACGGGTGGTAGTGTATGATCTTCTTCTCCTCCTGAACAAACACACATGCCGTTGATCAGTCGCAGTATACTTAACGGTGATATGCAAACACACCATGAGTTGCATCAGCTCGTCCCGCACAGATGTCGGTGGTATCAGGGTTAGGGCTAAGGCAGACCATCGAGACATCGTAGCAAAGTTTGTAGCACGTAGTCAGACTGGTCACCATCCAGCATGTTCTCTGGTCTAAACCACTTTGACTGTGAAGCATAGTTAAATACACGTACAGTCGGTCTAATAAGTATCTTCCCTGGCTCTGGGTCTCCCACAGTAGGCAAAACGATAGCTGGCTGAATCCCGCACCGAGGCGGGGCCGGACCGGTTTGACAGGTCGCCCGGTGCCAGTCGATACTTGGCGGAATCTGTACCGCTCCGTCCTGGCCCGCCACAAAGGCCGATCAGACGATAACCATGAACAATAAGCACGTGTGGGGAGCCTGTGCGGCGGTCTGTGTTTGGAAATATACGCAGACCTAGAATGCCAGTCAAGTTAGCGACGATGTCTGTAACGGCCAGTTTTAAGAAAACCACAGTGTCGTGAATTTCACAAATGAGTGGAAAGCCACACCCAAATGAACTTTTTTGTCACGTCACTTGCCATCGAAACGACGTCACTAGCGATCGAGCTAAATAGTATTAAATTCAAAACTCGACAAAAACCATGATCTACCTACCTACTCTACCTACCTAGTTCCCTACCACGTCGTGGCGAAGTTATGTGAGCGTGTGGTGTGTACCCAGTTGATGGCTTACATGCCGACCCACCATGTATTGTGACCTCAGCAGTACGGTTTCCGGCCGGGACTGTCCACGGAGGCAGCCCTGCTCGACGCTGTCACTTACGCAACAGACAACATTGACGGGGAGGATCGACCAGTCGCAGGGTCGATTTTACACCCTCGTCTCTCAGAAAACGCTAAGATTGGGTCTATAGGGTTGTCGCAGGCCCTGAAGACGACTGTGTAAATATTTTTCCTCGCCGAGCAACGGTCACCGAGTTATAGCCTCCGGCAATTTGGAGAGGTCACGCTGCAGACCTTTCTTTGATGGATCATAACTTGTAGTGAGACAACCGGAAACCTTAAAGGCGACATATCACTGAACTCGCAATGATGCAGGGAAACTTTTGGCTATCTCACAATTTTATATTTGTGATTTTTTTGTTGTGACCTTGTGACCTTTTTTACGTGACCTTTTCCCAGTCGAAACCTTTATTTTGGACTCAAAGGCAAATTCAGTTTTATCAATTACCTTTCGATCGAGAAAAAAAAGTTGATATAGCCTATTAAATGCCCCCTTTCAGCTTCGCAAACAAAAACGTATAGGTGGCGCTGCGAACGTTACCCATGCATATCTCCGGACTGGGTAAAGATATCGAGGTGCGGTCAACGTCAGTGTATTGGATAGGTGATTCTAAGCAAGAAATATTCGTATGACTTTGTTACCCAAGGTCAAGGTCAAGGTCATAATTTAGGTCAAACTCGTAAATAAATTCCGTGTTCTATACGTACGGGATTTTTGTGAGTATGTCCGGGGTATTGCAACGAGTTTAGACAAGGAAGAATCCAGAAGGCCATTTTGGGATGCGCCAAAACTATCTGGGGGATGCAAAAAAGTTCAAAAATTTCCAAACTTGATCGGAAGTGTTCCCACCCTTTGGTCGATCGATCTGATTGCTCAGTACTGGATTCTTTTATCGTAAAACACATTTTCAAGCGCATCTCATTGTATTTTGAGCGTCAGTGTCCGACAACATCATATGCTCACTTCTTCCCCCTGGCATTTTGCATGAACGCAACCATACACAAATGTGAACAGAACCGTACGAAACTGGCTCGCAGCCATACTACTTCGCGTCCACGTGTTTGAATCATAAAGCACCTCGAAGTACATGAGTAGCTGCATACCATCACACCAATAGAGAACAGGGTTACTTTTTGCACTGTTCATGTTCCCTCCAAGATGCGTTTTATCCCCTTATGTGGACTGTTTTGCCGGGTCCACGTGACAAACTGTCAGGTGCATTTCATCCACTGGAACAAAACGGTGAAACTGATGGGTGCCTTCAATTGTTTTGGCAGCGGAGAAACGTGCAGCTAGCCCCGCTGCAATTTTATTGACCTCTCCCTTCTCCACCAAGCAAAACTGGATGATGTTTTCGAATTTCTCTGTCGGAAACGTAAAAATTGCCTGTGCCGACAGAATTTGGTCCGTATACGGACGCCTGAGACTCTGTCGCCGCCGCTCTTTTCGGCGTGCCACCAATGCCATCACATGCACTCTTGAAAAATAAAAATAAAACTCTTGCCGCGGGATGTGGCGAAAAAGTGCCATTCGCATGTGAATTCAAAGTCCGCAGAGTGATGTGCGATGTGAATTAAATTATACTTGTTTTTGTATTGAGCTGCGCAGCCGTCAAAAAACAGTGCATTTTGCTCAGTCCCGGTATCAGTTTATGTACTTCGGGAATGAGGCGTCCAAAAAAAATTGCACCATGCTGGCTGGCGGCTAAAACTTTCCAGAAAATCCTCACGCGACTCAACCATGTCTACTAGCGTGCAGCGATCGGTACTAACCCAGTGTTTAAAGCGTATTTTGGTCTCAAAATCGCCCTCGTCATCCAAATCGTCTGTGCATGCCTGCATATTTTCCGCTAGGACTACGTTGAGAAACGGGAAAACTCCGTCTTCCCTGGGACAGTCGGTTCTGTTTCGGTTCTGGTTCTGTTCACATGTGTACATGGTTTCATTCATGCAAAATGCCAGGGGGAAGAAGTGAGCATATGATGTCGGCACACTGATGCTCAAAATGCAATGAGATGCGCTTCAAAATGTGTTTCATGATCAAAGAATCCAGTACTGAGCAACCAGATCGATCGAACAAAGGGTGACAGAGTGACTTCCGATCAAGTTTCGAAATTTTCGACCTTTTTGCACCCCCCCCCCCCCCCCCAGATAGTTTTGGCGCTGCCCAAAAATGGCCTTCTCGATTTGTCCTCGTCTTAACTCGGTGCGACACCCCGGAAATACTCACAAACATCCCGTACGTACAGCAAACGGAAAAGTTTGACCTAAATTATGACCTTAACCTTGACCTCGGGTAACAAAATCATACAAATATTTCTTGATTTCTTGCTAAGAATCACCTATTCAATCCACTGGCGTTAACCGCACCTCGATATCTTTACCCAGTCCGGTCCAGTGCCCAGTTATACATGGGTAACGCTCGCAGCGCCACCTATACGGTTTATTGCGAGACTGAAAGGGGGCATTTAGTAGGCTAAATCCACTTATTTTTTCTCTCGATCGAAAGGTAATTAATCAAACCCAATCTGGCTTTGAGTCAAAAATACAGGTTTCGACTGGGAATAGGTCACGTAAGAAAAGGTCACAAGGTCACAAAATAAAAAAAATCCCAAATCGAACATTTTGAGATAGCCAAAAGTTTCCCTGCATCAATGCGAGTTCAGTGATATATCGCTTTTAAGGTTTCCTGTCGGCCCACTACAAGTTATGGTCCATCAAAGAAAAGCCTGCAGCGTGACCTCTCCAAATTGCCGGAGGCTATAACTCAGTGACCGTTGCTCGGCGAGGCAAAATATTTGCACAGTCGTCTTCAGGGCCTAAGACTACCCTATAGACCCAATCTTAGATGTTTTTTTTTGAAATATGAGGGTGTAGGGCACTGGTCGATCTGCCCTGGAACCTGTCAAGACAGCCACAATAGGTACCAACCTACAGTGGGGAAACCACCTATTTTGTGCCTATTGTGACTGTAGCGCCACATGGTGGCAATGGAAGATATTGATTAGACAGACTGTACATGCCACTTATGCCATTATTTACTACTACACTTACATCTACATGTCACACCCTCATAATGAATCTAGCTTACCTCACCCTCCCTAGGGCCAAATGTTGAATTAAAGATGAAAAAGCTGCAAAGCTCCACTCCTGTCCCTTGTTGAGCAGACATTGAAACAAATATCTGACTTCCGTCCACCAGTTAGAAGTTGAACTATAAGAACAGAACAGAACAGTTCATCAACTGGGGGAGACCATGGTTGAAAGGGACCTGGGAGTACACGTAATGAGCACCCTGAAGCCGACAACTCACTGCCACAAAGCAGCAAACAAGGCCATGTCAGCTCTGAAACTCATGAGAATAGCTTGTGATTGCCTGAACATGTCCAATTTCAACATACTGTACACCACATATGTGAGACCCCACCTCAACTTCTGTGTTCATCTGTTGGTCCCTACATGCAACAGAAGTTATTGGCCCTTGAATAGGTTCAAAGACGTGCAACCAAATTTGTCAAAGGGTTCAAGCACTTATCATACCAAGAGCGCCTGAAACGTCTGAAGCTATGTAGCATGGAAGAGAGGGTGAAAAGAGGAGACCTGATTGAAACATACAAAATACTTACAGGAAAAGTCAGATCAGGCCCTACTCTTTTTTTAGAAAGCCCAAGATGAAAGGACCAGAGGCCACTATCTGAAACTCAAGAAAAAGAGAGTACTTCATTATGCAAGAGCAAACTTCTTTTCAAATAAAGTTGTAACACCATGGAACAGGTTACTGGAGGAAGTAGTGTCTGCAACAACCACAAACAAGTTTAAAAACAGGCTTGACCACTACTGGGCGGCAAAGACGCTATCCTCCACTTCCCAATAGTACTCCGCCAACTAAGATGTGGGCACTGAATAGACCTTGGTCTAAACCAGCACACTACTTCAACTTCAGATCTTAATCACATTTTCATCAAGGAATGCTTCTTTCTACTTGGATTCATAACAGTTGGGCAAACTGCAGGGAGGTAATCTAAATATTGATCAGTCAATATTCAGATTGTGACATCTAAATGGGCGGAGCAATGCCCTTTAAAGGAGCGTGAATCAAAATTTAAATTAACTTTCTGACATGTTCATCTTTAAACACTTCATCATGGTACAAAAAGTGCCCATCACAGCATAATTTTTTTCCCTAGTGAAAGAGCAATGTCATTTTCATCAGTTTAGAGTATCTCAGAGCAAACCTGCATACGTTTTGTCAGATATGGCTTGAAATGAAAAGACCACATATAAATCACTGTTGAAGTCGTTTTGTTTATGCCTTTTTAATTATTAATGGGAAAGTTTTCATTTATTGTTATTTGTCAAAATAAAATGTAAATAAACTTCTGGGTCGTACTCCGCTTTTGCACACCTTTTTATAGGAAAATTGAATATTGTATACTAATTCTACACGTCTGATTTCATCAGAACTGCTCTCAAAACAGGGACATTCTCAGTACTTACCTGACAATAATTATTTGTATCATCCGTCAATCGCCCCAACCGACCGCAACGACTCAGCCATTACCACTGAAATGTAAACAACGTAGGCTGTTTTGTGCCGGGCAAGTTGTTCGGTAGTCGTGACATCACCATGGCAGTCGAATCCCGCTCCACAGTTATCCAGGATTATCCAGGATTATCCCACCGTAACATTATATTGAGTTGAGATAGCCATTTTGATGGCTTGGCATTGAAATTAAGTATGGTAGCAGTTAAAACAACAACAATGATCTAATCAAAAAGATATTCGAGTTTGATATCTGTAAAAAAATAAGGCCCACTTGTATTGGAAAAGGGCCTCTAACCCGACAGCGTCGTGTCTCTTTACCCAACTGGTAATGATAGTCGACTTGTTTTGACCCGCGCGGCGCTGGGGGGGTAAATCTTACCCCCTCCCGGGTTTTCTCCATAACTTGAAAACTATGACAGATATCGAAGTGAAACTTTCAGTACCTTATGGTGCATCAATTCTACATCTTGTGTTATAATTTTGTTGAAATTTGTGAAAATTTTAAGGAGATAATGACGTTTTAGTGACGTCATGTCATGTCATTTTTGGTAAAAAAACGTTAAATGTTTGAAAAATCGTAGAAAATAGCGAGGTAATTCAAATTGCAAAAAAAGGCGTCAAAAGAAAGGAAATAACATTGTCTTTGACATGGTTATCTCAGATTTTCAAAATTTTGAGTTTTTAACCCCCAAAAATGCAAAAAACTGATTTTTGGGGAAGAATTTCCACAAAAGTTTTTTGTTTGAAGATTTTCAAAAAAACCGGAAGACATATTAGAGAACCGAGTATGAACGATGTTCAAACCAAATTTCAAAGCAATTTCTTTATTTTTGACTGACTTATGGCTCTCTAAGAATATGTAACTCATGACGTTATTTTTTATTGCGTTTTTTGGCTTTTACTGACCAGATACAGACAAATAAATGCCACCACTGTATTTCGAAGACAAAACTAGTCTAGAAACATGCAATGTTTATTTAGATTAATCAATTTCAAATTTTGACCTTATTGTGACCTGACCTTGACCTGAGGGCGATTATATGGTGTCAAGCTGTGAAAATGCCTGCTTCTATCGAATTATACGTGGAAAATAACCCATACAAAATGTGTCGCATGGCTTTCGTAGACCTGTGACCTTTTGTAACCTGACCTTGACCTTGACCTTTGCTTAAAATTTCACTTTTACTTATGCGGGAGATGCATTATACATTTGGGAGCACTTTGTGAGATAATAGTTGCAATGCAAGGCTTTGGATGGAAAGTATAGCCCAAAACCCAAATACTTAAATTTTGACACTTGACCTGACCGTGACCTGACATGTGACCGTATGTTAATAATTTCGGGCATGTGTTAGATTCTTCTCACTGAGAGTTTTCGATCGCCGCCTTGCGCGTCTCGCTGCGGTTATTGGTTCGGAAGATACGAGGGGGGGTAAAATTTACCCCCCCTCCCCCCCAGCACCGCACGTTCGGATGGAGACACCAGCGCCGCACGGGTTAAGGTCAGCCTTGAAATATTTTCTTCTTTCCTTTATCGATCCCCAGGTGGTTCACAATCTAAGCCAATCTAGACACTGAGGCCTGTTCACGGGGTCTGCGGCCGCCGCGGCTCCCGCGGCCAGGAGGCGGAGCTTAATTTTAACAACTTTCAACACTTTTGCGGCCGCTGATGGCGTCCAATCAATGGCGCGTGTAGCGTTCGCAACGAATAGGCAATTTCATGAAAACCTTCAATGCTTTTCAAAACCACTAAACAACATGAATATCTACGAGTCACTACGAGTGGTCATTTTTGGCCAAACAACCACCAGCGAGCTGCGATATCAACAAAACAGTGCGCAACCTTTGTCGGACGCGCGCCATTTATGTCGAAGTTATTTTGCGGCTGCTCCCGAGCAACCGCGGGAGCCGCAGAGAGTAGAGTCTCTCCTCCCGGATCTGCTCTTTCGTGATTGGCTGACCATTTTGGCCGCGGGAGCCGCGGCGGCCGCAGACCCCGTGAACAGGCATCGGGTGGTTCGCTTTTTCTGCGCAATAGATGTCGACATAAATTGTGTCATACATTTGGCAGCACAAAGGATTTCCCTGCTATTAACAACAACAAAATAATATGACGTCACCAACCCAACTTTCCGCTTAAAACTCAAAGTTGAATATCTTCCAAGATAGGCATTTTTAGGAGAAAAAAAAGTGCACGAACATGTTCAGCTAACCTCGCCTGACATAAAGACAAAGACAAAAGAAAAGTGCAACAAAGAGCCTCTTGGGCCCATCCGAGGTTGCACCCCACCCCACCCCCCCCCCCCCCCCTCCACCAGTCTCGCCCCTTCAAATCACCTTACTCTACCTGCATAAAAAAAGCTAATCCCACGAGTATTTATGAACTAATCCCTTCTCTATAAAGTATTTATCTAATCTAATTTTGAAGGAAGCAAGTGTCACTGCATCAGCGACATCCCCTGGTAGCATATTCCAATGTCCTACAACCCTTCTACTGAAAAATGACTGTCGTAGCCTAGTCCTACTTTGTTTCATAATGAGTTTATGCTGATGACCTCTACCTCGATTTTCCCTATTGAACTCAAACATACCCTTTAAATATCCAGAATGCTGACTATTTACAAATTTGAAGACTTCAATTAGATCTCCTCTTAGCCTTCTATATCTAAGTGAAAACATACCCAATTTCTTTAATCTATCTTCATAAGGTAAACTACCAAGACAATTAACCATTTTTGTTGCCCTTTTTGAACTCTTTCTAACAACCAGCAATCTTTCTCATATGTTGGAGACCAGGCTTGTACACAATACTCCAAATGTGGTCTAACGTATGCACAATACAGTTTTGTTATTATCTTTTCACTCTTGTAGGAAACATTTATGTTAATGGCCCCTAGCATTCTAAGTGCCTTTTTCCTAGCTTCTACAACCTGGTCTGACGCTGAGAGTCTATTGTTTACCACGACACCTAAATCTCTTTCCTTTTCAATCTGCTCCATTGTCTGCCCACCCATCTCATACCTATGTTTACTGCTAACCCGTCCAGCGTGCATAATCTTACATTTACTCAAATTGAATTTCATCTGCCATGCTTCAGACCACTCAACTAGCTTGTCCAGATCTGATTGAAAAACATCCTGATCATGTTTTCCTCTAATAATCCTGACAACTTTTAGGTCGTCTGCAAATTTCAAGACTTTGCTGTCTATACTGTTCTCAATTGCATTCACAAATATTATAAAAAGCAATGGGCCCAGGACTGAGCCCTGTGGAACCCTACTGAGAACCTCCTTCCATTGTGATTGGCACCCATTCAATATAACCCTTTGCTGGCGTCCTGAAAGCCACGTTTCTATCCAATCCAGAATCTTGCCCCTGATCCCATGAATTTTAAGTTGCAACCCCAGTCTTGTATGGGGGACTTTGTCAAATGCTTTACTGAAATCAAGAAAAGCTACATCTAGCTGTTTACCCTGATCAAAGCTATCTGTTGCAACATCCAAAAACTCCAGAAGATTAGTTAAACAAGAACGGCCCTTCCTAAAGCCATGCTGTGTATCCTTGATGAGTTCATTTTGCTCCAAGAATTCAACAGTCTTATCTTTGATGATTGATTCAAGCACCTTGCAGACTAATGAGGTCAGACTAACCGGTCTATAGTTTTCCTCTTTACTTCTATCTCCCTTTTTATGAATAGGAACAACATTTGCTCTTTTCCAATCAAGTGGAATTTTACTATCTGCGAGTGATTTAGAAAATATTAATTTGCGAAATATTCATATTTTTACATGTAACGTCACAAGAATCTTGCGTCACCAAAATGAGTTGTGACGTCATACCGGCAAAAGTCTATCCTTGAATCAGAATATGTAAGCAACACTCACAACAAGTAACAACCTCGTTCGCTGGGCAATTTGTGATAATTTGAAGACGAAAAATATTCATATTTTTACATGCGTGAAATGTGAATGTTTGCACTATGGCGTTGCATGAATTGAGTTGGAGTGGCGTTGCGTGAACCTGAAGTCACATACCCATAAATGTACATGTGCATAAATAAATGTGCTATACCCATAAATGTGTTTATGTGTGTAAATAAATGTGTGGATCAGAGTTCGCCATGGGCTATGGGCCATGGGCCATGGGCTGGGCCTGGGCTGGGCCTGGGCTGGGCCTGGGCTGGGCCTGGGCTGGGCCTGGGCTGGGCCTGGGCTGGGCCTGGTCCGGGCCTCAACTTTAAGGAAATCACTGGGCTCTGTGTGGGCCTGGGCCTGACAATTTTGAAGTAATGCGCTCGTCGCACAAGCTCAGGTCATAGCTCAAAAATAGTTTAACCAGCAGTTCACTTACACAGCAACACACTGTTGCTGTGGCTGTGGATTTTTGTGTTTTGTGGTTAGCATAGTTGGTTCATTGTTTCACATTTATAGTATATAAGGAAATATGCTAGGATGATGATTGCAAATTTTGTGAAAATAATGATATGCTTAATCTGAACGGGCCGGACCGGGTCTGGGCCTCAATATTATGAATTTGACCGGGCGTGGTCCGGGCCTGGGCTTGGTGTTCATGGGTCTGGGCCGGGCCGGGCTGGGGGTTGGTGGGCCCGTGACGAACACTGGTGTGGATGTACTTCTACTGCAGCGAACATTTCAGCTACCGGTACGAACTACCCATCAAAAGACGCGCCTTTTCAAGATGAGTGTCGGCATTATTTTCAATTGGAAATTCAATGCAAATTGACAAAGTAATGGCCGATAATATGATAGGTTATCATCAACTTTACGCAAGGCAACGTCAAGCAAAAATAAACATTGCCAAAATGTAATCGATATATTCCAGGTACCGCGACCAGCTACCCATAAAAATGTGTCTTTTCACGAAGCATCTTTTGGTAATTTTCAATTGGAATTCGGTTTAAAATGAACCACATTATTTACCTAAAACCTGAAGACACACTTTTTGGAGGTGGGACTGGACCTGATAACTAGAGCCTGCATGGAATGGGAATCCCATGGAATCCCATGGAACGGGCTGGAAATGGGTGGAAATCGGGCAATTTTGGGAAATGTAACGGGTTGAAGGACCGGGTTTGGGACAGACCATATCATTTTTTAGCAACCACAAAAAGTGAAATATGCTGAAACGGGTGGGAAAGGGAGCCCCACCAATTATGAATTCGGATTTGGATTTGGATTGGAACGGGTTTGGGTCTGGCTGAATGGGCTGGAACGGTATGGGGCTCAAAATGTGTCACATGAAGGACTCTACTGGTAACCTGACCTGAGATGACCCGAGGTCAACAATTTTACATAATATGGGGAATGGGTGCCCACACAGCTGCTGCGCGCCACCGTTTTCCGCTATTAATAAATATCGGAGGGAGGCGGAAGTCATCCCCCCCTTCCGCCGGCAGTGCGCATGTTACCGTCATGATTGTGTGTTATTTAATTTGTGGAAACATCAATCACGTCTTGTGTTTTCAGATGTCCAGACGCTCGGGCTGTCCTCGACTTATGGGTGTCGGATAATTGGCACTCTACACACGGAGTGACAATGCTGGACTGTCGCTGTCAAACAACGAAGTCGAGGTGGAGAGCTGCACGTGGTGTGCGTTGGATAGGATCTCGGCTCTCCAGGACGGGGTTATTATCGGGGCTGTTGCGCATACGGTTTTCACTAAGCAATCCAAAGTGAAAACCTGGTGGTGTTCGTACAAGCCACGTGCCTGGACGTCAGTGAAGGGAAGTGTAAGAAAGCGGCTTATGTGTTGGCTTACCTTGGCCTGCACGAGTAAGCCGGCACATTAGCCTCTGCATAGCGGTTATAGCCAAGTCTGTAATGGCATAAACCAGCACCAGCATGTGGCGTTACAATGGTACGAATGCCTTGTTTCCAAAGTACCCGGTGTTGACTTTGTTACAACTTTGTTACAAACTTTGTTGACTTTGTTACAAGACAAGTTACCCGGCGTGAACAGATGCACTGAGTTCATTGTAAAGGTTCAGAGCAAGTGTGAGAAGTGTTCCGAGTTCGGTGTTAGTGGACAATTTCTACATAAGAGCCATAAATGCGCATCGGTATAGTTCGGTACCGTTCCATCATGTTTGTTCGGAATAAAGAAGGGAATTGATGTGATGTTTTTTGTCATCGACGGATTCACGGGACGTGGGCTAAAAAGGAGGGGTGGGAACCTTTTTTTATGTCTCGCGCAAGATTGGAGAAATGTATCGTTCGATAATCCTCTACGATCTCCGCTTAGTAGTCAGTTCGATAAAGAGTAATCAGTCGAGATATTTGTGCGTTATCAGACGAGCAGTGAGATCATGTTACCGTTTATGTGGAGACAGAAGGCTGTCTCGCCGGAGACAAGGAGGTAAGAATTTGATATCCATGGATGCACCCTTACAAGTATCGACGGAGAACCCTCGGGTGAGTTCATCAATGGCTTTCGAAAACGGCTGCCTGTTTTATTAGGGCCTACGAGACAGCCAGATTATCTCGGAGACATATGCATTGTCTTGACTTGTTTTGAGTGCATGATAGCCGTTTACACGAAGGATTATTGGGCTGAAAAGATTCTGAAAAGTTTTAAAAAGTTTTGGTATAAAAGTCTTAGTATATTATACATTGCAAGAAATCAACTACTGATTTATGCGATATTATCACTATTCAATAGTTATGGAAACATTTATTGAGCCCATAACAAGTTTATGATACAAAATTGGCAGTTTTTAAAGAAAATATGCGTCTAGAGTCCATTCGTTCAGTTTAACAAACCAAGTTTTAGTCAGTGGAGATCTGGCATCACAACTGACCTATCAATACTTATCTTGCTTGTTACCACCAAACCGCAATTCTGTCAACATATTACAAAATTATGAGGGACATTTCTAGCCAAAAATCGCATGTAAAAGTTATATAGTTAAAGGGAATAGCTAACATTGAAAGTTGTCTTGAAATTTGGCTATACGGGGTATTTCGAGCTACAAAAAAAAATAAGGCCTTTGTTTGGACGATAGGTGGATATCCGTCGAAAAATGGCATGTTTCTCTTTTCTCGTTCATGGCCATACAAAAGCTCATGACAATTATGACGGCATGCATATGGTGCTTGGATATAGCAACTATTGCATTGCACACAATAACGACGGACTTCAGGCATATATACGCAGGCTGCTTGTAACGTAAACAACCATTGTGAGGACCGGAAACAAGTTTCGGGGAAACGAAACTTCTTCCTCTAAAAAGGGCCCACTAGCCCTGTGTCGAAATTACTTAGCGTAGCGAGGTAATTCTTTCACCACAACCCGTTTTTCGATCTGCTCTACAAATATGCTATCTCAGTTCAAAATCCCATGTTAAAGGTGAACTTTTCCCTTTAAAGGGAATGTTTTACCTTTGTATTGGTTTTGAACTGATACAGCCATTATCTTTGGCCGTTGCCCGTTATTACCAGTAAGGCGCCGTAGTCGGCGATGAACGAGCGAGCGCGAAGAAATGTATGGTGAATTTCAACTCGCTAGGGCAAGTAGTTTCTGAGATATAAAAAAGGTGCGCACCTGCAGAGGCACCCCACCTCTGACTTGTGGGAAATTGGCGGCTGGAGGTCCCTAACCATACACCAAATTTGTACACAATCGGCTCAGTCGTTCCTGAGATATCTAATAGGGGTGTGCACGTGCGCACGTGCAGACGCACCACACCCATGACTTGTGGGAAGGCGGCAGCGGAGGGTCCCTAACCACACACCTGATCTGAACACAATCGGCTCAGCCGTTCCTGAGATATAGAATAGGGGTGTGCACGTGCGCACGTGCAGAGGCACCCCACCTCTGACTTGTGGGAAAGTGGCGGCTGAGAGGTCCCTAACCACACACCAAATTTGAACACAATCGGCCCAGCCGTTGCGGAGTTTTTGCGAGAAAACACTTTTCAACACCCCTCACTCGGCACGCGCCACGTGCAGTGGTAGTGACCGACATGAGTCGGCACCGTTCTCAAACAGGTTTGGTTGGATGGGGCTACTCACCAAAGAAACCGGCTTGTCAATTGGACGTGCGGTTGCAGAGATATTAGCTTCTCAAAAGCGTCGCCACGGGCCGGGTCGGGCCGGGCCGCTCATATTCAGATTTTTCCCATATACCACGGAAGGACGAGCGAGCACTTCGCGCTCGCTCGTAATAATGTTTAAAATGCTAAGGTAATTTTCCCAAAAACTTAGCCGTTTTTAAGCAATTTAATTTATAATTTGCAAAATGGGGTCTAGGCTAGTGCCGCCGCATTAGGCTGACAGCCACTTTGCCAGCCCATCCCACTTTGTCAGCCAATCAGCGGCGGTATATATCTCAATAATGACGTCATCAGCCCAAATGTAAAACTTAATGTGTATAAAGTTAAGTGACATTTCGAGAGAAAAAATATCACCATCGTTTTCAGCAGCACTTACTTAATATTTTCGACTACAACTAGCGTATATTTGACAACTTTCAGAAAGGTGAAACATTCCCTTTAAAGAGAATGTTTCACCTTTGTATTGGTTTTGAATTGAGATAGCCAATATATTTGGCCGTTATTGAAATGTCGAAAATACTAAGATCATTTTCCCCAAAACTTGGCCCTTTTAAGCAATATAATTTATAGTTTTCAAAATGGGGTCTAGGATAGTGCCGCCGCTGATTGGCTGGCGGCGACTTTTTCAGCCAATCCCACTTTGTCAGCCAATCAGCGGCGGTCTATAGATTAATAATGACGTCATCATCCCAAATTTAAAAACTTAATTTGTATAAAGTTAAGTGACCTTTCGAGAGAAGAAATATCACCATCGTTTTGAGCAGCATTTGCTTCATATTTTCGACTACAACCAGCGTAGATTTGACATCTTTCAGAAAGGTGATACATTCCCTTTAACCCGCGACTTACTGGGGGGGGGTATTTGTTTGCCCCCTCCCGTTATTTTGCAAAAACTCCTAAACCAACACCAGTATCGTCACCAAACTTGCAGTACCTTCTCCCACATCAATTATACACCTGTTGGCCAAAGGAAGAAGATAAGGTTATGATAGGTCAACCGGGAATGACGTCAGTGACGTCATGTTCTTCGGTTTTTGTTGAAAAATAATGGTTTGCGCAAAACGCTGTCAAAGATACAATGTTTGAGATAAATTCAATTGTCTTAAATAAAATTACTGATAATAGACCGGGCTATCAAACTGCCATCTCGGATTTTTGAGTGTTTTGAAATTCAAAATTTTGAGAAATCCAACATGTTTTTATTTTTTACAAAATTTCACAAAAAAAAATCAGAATTATCCAAAACCAGAATATATGTGATCGAGTCGTGTTCGGTGAATATGTGTACCAAATTTGAAGTAGATATCTTCAAAAATGACTGATTTATGAGTTATGACCTTTAAATGACAAAAATCGACCACCTCTCACAACATTACTATGCATAAAAAAATGCATTTCTGTTTTGCTTTTGACTTCTATTTATAGGCACAAACAATGTTCTAAGGTATTTTTTCGCGTTCTAGACGAAAAATAAACCCATAAACATGTGTTACAACGCCTGATGACCGTAGTCTGCAGTTTGACCTCGTGACCTCGGATGACCTTGACCTGACCCAAGGTCATAAACAGTTTAGAATGGTACTTATAAGTGTCAGACACACGAATCATACCATTTATCGACTGCTTAAGCGTTTAATATCGCAATTTTGCGCGACAATTCCATCCATCGAGACCTTTTGACACGGTCAAACATTTTGTACTTGACTTGACCTGTGACGTCATTGGTGACCCCAAGGTCAACAATATTATGTTTCCGTCGATAAATTTCCCAGGGCTATCGAATGCCGTTTATTTTTTACAATCGGTCCAGTAGTTCCGGAGATCCGAGGGAGGGGGGGGGGGGAAATAGCCCCCCCCCCCCCCCCCAAGTAAGTCGCGTTATGGAATGTACCCCAGTAACTCGCGGGTTAAAGGGAGTGTTTCACTTTTCTGAAAGTTGTCAAATATACGCTAGTTGTAGTCGAAAATATGAAGCAAGTGCTGCTGAAAACGATGGTGATATTTTTTATCTCGAAAAGTCACTTAACTTTACACAAATTAAGTTTTATTTGGGATGATGACGTCATTATTGAGCAATAGACAGTGCTGATTGGCTGACAAAGTGATATTGGCGGAAAAAGTCGCTGTACGCCAATCAGCGGCGGCGCTAACCTAGACCCCATTTTGCAAACTATAAATTGAATTGCTTAAGTAATTACAGTAATTGCTTAGTATTTTCAACATTTCAATAACGGCCAAAGATAATGGCTATCTCAGTTCAAAACCAATACAAAGGTGAAACATTCCCTTTAAGGAAAAGATCGTCGAAACTTTTCAAAATATTTTAAAAAGTTTAAAAAAGTTTCGCCCAATAATCCTTCGTGAAAACGGCTGATGTTTCAGATTTGTCGTGTTTGCCTTGGACCACAACAGCGGCGATAGCGCAATCTAGACGAATCAGCTTCGTGAAACGGATTGTGAACCAGTGAATGGCTACGCCAGACGAGAAACGAGCCTCCCTTGCAATTCTGTTGCCAAACATAAGATACGTCTCGGTGGAGGTCGGTTCAAATAGTGAAAACGAAGTGCGGTAGAAATCACACTGAAGTAATGATGACGTATGCAAAACGTCACGAGCAGTGGTGGAACTTGATAAAATCGGTTGTGGTTGGGGGGGGGGGGGTGGCAACGGCCAAGGTGTTCAAGTTGAAATTTAATGTCCAATACTATATATATATATATATATATATATATATATATATATATATATATATATATATATATATATATATATATATATATATATATATATATATATATATATATATATATATATATATATATATATATATATATATATATATATATATATATATATATATATATATATATATATATATATATATATATATATATATATATATATATATATATATATATATATATATATATATATATATATATATATATATATATATATATATATATATATATATATATATATATATATATATATATATATATATATATATATATATATATATATATATATATATATATATATATATATATATATATATATATATATATATATATATATATATATATATATATATATATATATATATATATATATATATATATATTATATATATATATATATATATATATATATATATATATATATATATATATATATATATATATATATCTATATCTATATCTATATCTATATCTATATCTATATCTATATCTATATCTATATCTATATCTATATCTATATCTATATCTATATCTATATCTATATCTATATCTATATCTATATCTATATCTATATCTATATCTATATCTATATCTATATCTATATCTATATCTATATCTATATCTATATCTATATCTATATCTATATCTATATCTATATCTATATCTATATCTATATCTATATCTATATCTATATCTATATCTATATCTATATCTATATCTATATCTATATCTATATCTATATCTATATCTATATCTATATCTATATCTATATCTATATCTATATCTATATCTATATCTATATCTATATCTATATCTATATCTATATCTATATCTATATCTATATCTATATCTATATCTATATCTATATCTATATCTATATCTATATCTATATCTATATCTATATCTATATCTATATCTATATCTATATCTATATCTATATCTATATCTATATCTATATCTATATCTATATCTATATCTATATCTATATCTATATCTATATCTATATATATATATATATATATATATATATATATATATATATATATAATCTAATCTAATATATATATAGCACATTTAATATATAATATACTTATTGTAAAACTATTACAATTATTACAATTATGAAGCCGTTTAGTCCGTTTTATACGGGAAAATACCCAAAACATTGTTTTCCAAAACCATCATCAAGCTGGCCGAGGGCCCCCTTAGGCTACCAGAGGGCCCTTATACCCATATAGGGCCCTCATGCCGACAGAAGGCCCCCTCAGACCGACAGCGGGCCCCTTAGAACGATCAATGGCCCTCATGCCGACCAAGGGCCACTCTGAGGGCCCCGTCAGACCAATAGAGGGCCCCTCAGACAGACAGAAGGCCCCTCAAACAGACAGAGGGCCCCCACAGGCCGATCGAGGGCCCCCTCATGCCAACCGAGGGCTCCCTCAGGCCGACTGAGGGCTCCCTCAGACTGACAGAGGGCCCCCTCAGGCCGACAGAGGGCCCCTCAGGCCGACAGAGGGTCCCTCAGGCCGACAGAGGGCCCTCTCAGACCGACACAGGGCCCCCCTCAGGCCGACAGAGGGCCCTAATGCCGACGGAGAGCCCCTCAGACCGACAGAGGGTCCCCTCAGGCAGACAGAGGGTCCCCTCAGCCCGACTGAGGGCCCCCTCAGGCCGACTGAGGGCCCCCTCAGACCAACAGAGGGTTCCCCTCAGGCCGACAGAGGGCCCCCTCAGACCAACAGAGGGCCCATCAGGCCGACAGAGGGCCCATCAGGCCGACAGAGGACCCCTCAGGCCGATAAAGGGCCCCTCAAGCCGACCAAGGGACCCCTCAAGCCGACCGAGAGCCCGTCTGGTCAGCCAAAGGCCCCAAACGAAAGACAAGATGGGCCCCTCAGCCCAAGGGGGTACCCGCGGCTGTCCACTCAGTGTCCAGGGTACCCCCTTGGATACGCTCTTGGGTGGAATCACATCTTGACATGGTGAAATACGCAACAACAACAACAACACAAAAAAACAATATGTAAGAGTAGTCTTTGCAATTTTGTAGGGGCACAAATTTGTGAAAACATTGGGGGGGGGGGGCTAAGCACCATTGGGAAGCTCATTCTTCTGCTCTTCAATCTTTCTAATAGGTCACCTGAATTTTTCAAGTGAGCAGGGCTCAGTGACCCTAACATTCTTGATAAAGGCTTGTCCAAAACTTTAGCGACACGATGTGGGGCACTACCAATACCAGAGGTGATAGACCTCTGGTGACCTCTGGTGATAGACCTATTAGAAACATTGAAGAGCATCGACGTCGAAGACAAGAAACTAGCCAGCTTCGATGTCAAGGCCCTGTTTACCAATGTAACTGTGAAGGGTGCAATGGAATTGCTATCGGAAAGGTGGTACTGGTAAGTGAGTTGCCACAGGATTGCTTGCCGATTCCAATAGCAGATTTCACCGAACTTGTCCAACTCTGTTTGGAATTTGGTTAATTCACCTTTAAAGGGATTATACGAGTTTTTCCCAGAATAATTGAGTTACGTAGTAAAACGTACTTATAAAGGAGGTAGAAGTCCCACGGTAGCCACATTTTTCTGGAAATGATCTCTTCTGCACCTAAGGACATTCCAAAGTGCGCGATGATGCCACCGCGTATTTTCTGCAAGACCGGCTGAGGCAGAGCCAGTCATCTCTTTTATGCTAATAAAAACACCTCACGTATGGCATACTTCCGGTAAAATAAGCAATATTTGAAAGAAAATAAACTTGTTTTGTTCCAACGACAGCAGCAGTTACCTAGTTTTCCCATAAAATTCTATATTCTTCATAAATTTTCATGGCAAAAAATTAATACGCCACCACCAAATTCTCAACGCTAAAGGCCAGGGAAAAGAAAACCACAAAAACACAAAACCTCAACGAACAGTGTGTAGTAATACAAAGTCCCGTCAGTTTTTAAATGCATAATAATTTTGTGATCCAGTGTAGGACTTGCAGATAATTAAAAACTCTAAAATTGATCTTAAGATAAAAGTGGTGGACAAGTGCCGATCAAGTACTCGTTATCTGATACTAGTCTCGAAAAATGCCCAAGTTTTAGCGCTGATAATTTCTGAAATAATGGACTAAATTAGCATTGAGGTCCCTGTTATATGTCTTAAACGTGTTTAAAGCTCATACAACTGCAAAAGAGTGCATTTACTCTCAGGACGGAAACCCGTATAATCCCTTTAATAACGTTGAATACGCACAGAATCGAGGTCAAGCAATGGGTTCTCCACCCAGTCCAGTAGCTGCGTGCTATATGGAGATGCTAGAAAATGATCTCTTTCAGGGAATCATGGGCAACAACCCGTATTGGATGAGATATGTAGATGAATTTCGCGCTCGCTCGTCCTTCCGTGGTATATGGGAAAAATCTGAATATGAGCGTCCCGGCCCGACCCGGCCCGTGGCGACGCTTTTGAGAAGCTAATATCTCTGCAACCATACGTCCAATTGACAAGCGGGTTTCTTTGTTGAGTAGACCCATCCAACCTATAACCTGTTTGAAACCAGTGCCGACTCATGTGGGTGGCTACCACTGCGCGTGGCGCGTGCCGCGTGATGGGTGTTGAAAAGTGTTTTCTCGTAAAAGCTCCGCAATGGCTGGGCAGATTGTATTCAAATTCGGTGTGTGGTTAGGGACCTCTCATCCGCCACTTTCCCACAAGTCAGGGGTTTCTCTGCACGTGCGCACGTGCACACCCCCTATTCTATATCTCAAGAACAGCTGAGCCGATTGTGTTTAAATGTTATGTGTGGTTAGGGACCCCTCCGTCGCCGCCTTCCCACAAGTCATGGGTGGGGTGCGTCTGCACGTGCGCACGTGCACGCCCCTATTCTATATCTCAGGAACGGCTGAGCCGATTGTGTTCAAATTTGGTGTGTGGCTAGGGACCTATCAGCCGCCTCTTTTCCACAAGTCAGGGGTGGGGTGCCTCTGCACGTGCGCACGTGCGCACTTTTTTGTGTGTCTCAGAAACTATTTGCCCGATCCAGTTGAAATTCACCACACATTTCGTTCGCGCTCGCTCGTTCATCGCCAACTACGGCGCCTTACTGGTAGTAATTACACCGGAAGACACAGACTTGGAAGATAAACTTGCTTGGTTAAATGAAGTAGATCCCAAGATACAGTTTACCATCGAAAAGGAAGACAATATGAGTCTCCCGTTTTTAGATACGCTGATAATGCGAACTGAAGATGGACTCAAATTTAAAGTTTACAGAAAGAGAACAAATAAGGAAGATTACATTCATTTTTATTCAGCTCACAGCAATAGAGTTAAGTCAGGGGTTTTAATTAGGTTTTATCTCAGAGCGTATAGGATATGCAGTGAGGAATATTTTAATGATGAGTTGTCATATACAAGACATCTTCAGAGGACTAAAATACCCTAAGGCAATGATAGTAAAATGTAGACTTAAAGCCAAGAGGATTCGTAGTAATAGACCGAAGGAAGACAAGAAGAATCAAAAAGTCATTGTTGTTCCGCAATCCAGACATGTTGACGCGATAGCACATTTTCTCAAACATGCTGATGTGATAGTAGTGAGTAAGGCTGGGAAAAACATAGGAGACATTGTAAAAGAAAGTACTAAACAGGAACATGAACACAGCATTGTCTACAAGATTCCATGCAAGTGATGTGAAAAGCCATATTATGGTGAAACTGGAAGAAGTTTGAACATAAGGCTAAAGGAACACAATAAATATTTATAATAGGGTAGCATGGGGCAAGGCTCCGCATTAGATTCATTTTGCAGAAAATCTCGTTTCCTATTTGACGGAGGCGGCGAGTGATAGCATTTTCACATAGTTTGGAGATTTGGCTTGTATTCTGCATCGCCTAATTCTACCTTCTTCAGTTAACAAATTTGGAGGCGACGATTTTCGAGGAGCCTGCAAAAGGGCGTATTGCCCCACCTCCTGGGAAAGACGCCCCCTGTCGATGGGGCAAAACGCCCCATCCCCTCGAACTTGGCTCCTATGGAGAGTAGGCGAAAACCAACAATACCGTTTGATAGCTCGTCGGAATTAATGTCGAAACTATTTCGTCATCTTTTGGCTCAGGTCAATACTTAGGCCAACAGAGGTAGTCAAAGGTCACCACGGTAACTCCTGGAATCTGTCTCATATTTCCCCAAATATCTCAGGAACTATGTATGATAGCTGGGAACAAACGGAAAAAAAAACAATCAAAGGCTCTTTAAATATGCATTCGCTGGGACTATGTCCATTATTAAGATCAGTTGAATAGTTTAGGCACAATAGGTCATCAACGGTTAAGCACTGCCCCAAGACGGTTTTACCCCATTGCGTGCTTTCGATGAAAAGCGAGCCAAGCACTAAAACGTGCATGAACCCATAAATGAGCAATAGACCTTTTCCTAGGAATGTAGCTACATCAGATTATGACCTTTCAGTTGGCTTGAATTATCTGGAAGAAAAGTGTTGAGAGAAAGAATGCTCCTGGTCCATTTCAGTACTGAATTAAAGGAAATAGTTCACCTTGGAAATTTTTTACCCAACACGATTTGATTATATTTTCTAATACAACTTCTTTTTATGTTGTCAAAAATGGCCTTATATCGCGCCGATTCAGGACAGAAGGCCGTAAATTTGTATTGTTTATCAAAACTATATGCATACTCTCTGAGTCAGAGTCCTGACGTCACGCGAATGTAAAAAATGGTTCAGCCAATCAGATTCGAAAGTAGTCTCGTAAAGATAGACTCGCATTGGAGATGTGCCAACCGGTGGCCGGCGATCGCTTGCTAGCACCAGCTGCAAGCTGATTGGCTGATGGTATAGCCTCTGCCCGGGCTAGAACCAGTACAACATTCTTTCGCCAGCACCGCATTCCTTCACCAAAAACTCAAATATATTCGGCTGGAGTCTTTTCAGTCAAGAAAACTAGCAGATAGGGGTTTCCCAACGCGGGCTACAAAACTGCTATCTCAGTTTAAAACTAATGTTGAAGGTGAACTATTTCCTTTAAGAGAAAACGCTCTAAAAACAGACTTTTATTTATATCTCTGGAAAGCCACGCAGAAATTATGTCGCCCTCTATGAGTTCACTGACCATATGTTGCTTGTTTTGTAGAGCAGAATATTTTTCCCCGGGACCTTTTAAATTTCGAGATATCTTGGTGAGGCGTTTTACCCCGGAGGGGCGTGTTGCCCCATCTTACCCTATCAGAGACCCAAAACAATAGTGAATCATAGCCATGAGTGTGGAGCTTTAGCCGATTGGGAAGGTGCCAAGAGCATTGCAGAGCATATAGATAAGAAAACAAGAATGGCGCTTGAAGCTGCAGTACTGGAAGTAAAATAATGTATGAATCCTAAGGCTGGAAGAATAACTTTATCTGAAATGGCTTCGAAATTAATTTTGGCAACACATAAATTAGATGTGTAACACGTGATTGCTTCGCCTCATTGGAGAATAACGGATGACACAATCACGTGATGTGAATGAACTTTGTGATTTTTGAAGTGTCATTTAACTGTTGTTTTCATGTCCTATTTTGAATGACCAACTGAAGAAGTTATAGAAACGCGTCTTGGTCATTAATAAGTTAATATGAGGAGTTGACTGTTTTTTTATATATGTCAATATGAATATTTAGAATTTGATGACGTTGTGGTGCGTCATCACTTTATTGCAGCTCTTTAGCATTCCGTATTTCCGCAACTTGATTTGTTTACAATTCGTCAGTCCTACCAAAGTAAATCTAAGAGAATTCTATAACGTTAATAATTAGGTAACTTTTTATGTTTATTGCTAATGTGATTCATAAGCGGTTTGCTTTCCGTCTTTGTATTTCTCGTATAACTTATTTAACTTAATCTGTCCGCAATCTGTAGAGTACCTCGCGACTTTTATGTATATCTGTAAACAGAAGTGTTTTGGTACCCGGCAACGCGTGTAACTTTCTCTCTTGCTTTCCGCTCCTGGTCGCGACCTCACGTTGCTCCGTTATCCGATTTATGTAGTTACTTGGTTTGTAATCTGGCATACGTCATAGCCTCATATCATATTATCACATTATATAGCTGTCAACTGTTTAAAGCTTGGTCTCCCTTCAGGTTCTTATTATGTAGTCCCGATCGCCTGATCGGTTTGCTCGTTGTCTTCTCGGCGCCATGTTTCCCGCCCGAGTCGCTCATCTGATATACGTCTGACTGCCCGGGTTGGCACTCGGCAGTCATTCGGTGTCATTTTGTCGTTTCCTCTTGTCGGTTCATTCGGTTTCGTTTGTCTGCAGAATCTTTGCCCAAATACATTGTGGGCGGAGTCGACTTGGTTTCTCCTCCAGCGCCCCACAACGTCACTACACACGAGTTTTACACCAAAATCATCTCAACTTTGCCAGGCCGTACAAATGCCACATTTTAAGCAAAATCCAATCGAAATACGCCAAAAGATAGCAAGCTGTAACCGCTACAAACCGGTTATCTCGGATTTTGTGAAATTTTTAGTTTTTGACCCCCAGAAACCAACAAACTTTTTTGGGAAAATGATCACAAAAGCAAAATTTTATAAAATATTTATAAAAAACGAAGATATATCAGGGAACCATACCTAGGCAACTACTATACCAAATTTAAAACTGATATCTCCACTTTTGACTGACTTATGACATCTAAAGTATGGGTAACTCATGACGTCATATTTTGAAATTGCGTTTGTTGGCTGTTATTGAATAGATACAGACAAATCAATGCCATCACTGTATTTCTGAGACAAAACTGGTCTAGCGACATTACTTTTTTGTTTATATTTAACAATGTAAAATTTTGACCTTCGGTGACTAGAACTTGACCTGAAATGGACCTTGACTTCACGTAAGTGAAGCCAGGTGGTAAAATGATTATCACTATCAAATTATACTTGGAAAAGAACTCATAAAACATGTGTTGCATGACTTTCGTAGATATTTTGAGCATAGTGACCTTTTGTGACCTGACCTAGGCAACCTTGGCAAACAATTGACCTTGGCAAACAATCTCACTTAAGCTCATGCGGGATATGTATCATACCTTTGGCAGCACTTTTGGTTAAACTGGTCGCAATCGAAGGCTTTGGACGGAAAGTATGGCCCATACACTCAAATACGCCGATTTTAACCTTTGACCTGACCTTGGCCTGACATTTTACCTCACTTTGACATTTTTCAGCATGCTTAAGATTCGTCTCATTGAGAGCTTTCGATTGCCGCCTTGCGCGTCTCGCTGCGATCATTGGTTCGGAAGATACCCAGGGGGCGTTTAAGCCCCCCCCCCCAGTCAATGGCGTTCTGCTGAGTCAATGCCGGTTCACCCGCGACTTACTGGGGGGGGGGGGGGATATATTTCCCCCTTCCTCCCGTTATTTTGCAATAACTCCTAAATCAAAACCAATATCGTCACCAATCTTTCAGTACCTTCTCGCACATCAATTCTACCCAAGGTGGCCAAAGGAAAAAGATAAGGTTATTATAGGTCAACCGGGAATGACATCAGAGTGGCGTCATGTTCTTCGGTTTTGGTTGAAAAATAATGGTTTACGGAAAACACTGTCAAACGTACAATGTTTGAGATAAATGCATTATCTTAAATCAAATTACTGACAATAGACCGGTCTATCAAACTGCCATCTCGGATTTTTTAATTGTTTTTTATTCAAAGTTTTGAGAAATCCAAATATATATTTTTTTCATATTTTAAACAAAAATCAGAGTTATCCAAAACCGGAATATATGTGATCGAGACGTGTTCGGTGAGACGTGTTCGGTATGTGTACCAAATTTAAAATCGATATCTTCAAAAATGACTCGCCCGACCACCTCTCACAGCATTACTATGCATACAAGATGCATTTTGGTGTTTGCTTTTTACTTCTATTTATATGGAACAGACAATGTTCTAAGGTCATTTGTCGCGTTATAGACGAAAAACAAGCCCATAAACATGTGTTACAACGCCTAACGATCGTAATCTGCAGTTCGACCTCATGACCTCGGATGACCTTGACCTGACCCAAGGTCATAAACATCTTAGAATGGTACTTATAAGTGTCAGAAACACGAATCATACCGATTTATTGACTGATTATGCGTTTAGTATCGCAATTTTGCGCGACAATTCCTTCCATCGAGACCTTTTGACATGGTTAAACATTTTGTACTTGACCTGACCTGTGAAGTCATCAGTGACCCTAAGGTCAATAATATTATGTTTTCCTCGAAAAATTTCCCAGGGATATGGAATGCCGTTTGAATTTTTGCAATCGGTCCAGTAGTTCCGGAGATCCGAAAGGGGGGGGGGCAACACAATACCCCCCCCCCCCCCCCAGTAAGTCGCGTTATGGAAAATACCCAGTACCCCGGGTGAACTACCTACCTAAACAAAATCATTAGGAAGAAGACAACTATATTGCAAAATGCAGGTTTGGCATCGAGGCAAACATCCACCAGCCTACTCCACTTTTTCCAACCCTAAAATCACCTCGGAATGATCTCAGGGGGTCACCAATCGGAAGTTGGGGGGGGGGGAGGGGTCAAGTTGCCCCGCTTGCCCTCCGTGGTGACGCCTATGTATCCATAGGTATAATTACATAGGTTTATATACCTACATCCTGCATAGATAATAAAGCATATAGGTGCATATATGTAGTATGTATATGTAAGCTCATATGTAAGCTCATATGTAAGCTCGGTACC
Source organism: Chirona hameri (assembly GCA_036785665.1). Classification (NCBI taxonomy): domain Eukaryota; kingdom Metazoa; phylum Arthropoda; class Thecostraca; order Balanomorpha; family Balanidae; genus Chirona; species Chirona hameri. The sequence continues at coordinate 70,476 of JAXIVJ010003025.1, forward strand.
TGGCATAATATGTAAGCTCGGAACCTGAAAAGCCCGCCGAGGGAAGGTGAAGAGTATTTAGGTAGGATGTTCATTCGCCCATCGTATATGTATGTATGCATGTATTAGAAGAATACACGCTTTATATCCGCAGATTAAAGGAAATAGTTCACCTTCAACATTAGTTCTAAACTGAGATAGCAGTCTTGTAGCCCGTGTTGGGAAACCCCTATCTGCAAGTTTTCTTGACTGAAAGGACTCTCCAGCCAAATATATTTGATTTTTGCCAAATAATGCAGTGCTGGCGAAAAAATGTGGTGCTGGATCTAGCCCGGGCAGAAGCTATACCATCAGCCAATCAGCTTGCAGCTGGTGCTAGCAAGCGAACCGCCGGCCGCCGGTTGGTGCATCTCTAATGCGAGTCTATCCTTACGCGACTACTTTCAAATCTGATTGGCTGAACCATTTTTTTTTCAGTCGCGTGACGTCAGGACTCTGACTCAGAGAGTATGCGTATAGTTTTGATAAACAATAATAATGTACGGCCTTCTGTCCTGAATCGGCGCGATATAAGGCGATTTTTGACAATATAGAAATACATTGTATTAACAAATATAATCAAATCGTGTTTGGGAAAATTTCCAAGGTGAACTAGGGCCTCGGGTGAACTATTTCATTTAAGCTTCTTTTAGTTTATTTGAAAGGAGACATCAACTTTATTTATCAAAATAGATCGATTCAATGGTTGATTTTGCAAGGAAGACTTAATTTTGATAACTGCAACCCGAAAAGATAAATTGCATCATGATAGGGTGCTTTGGGCAGTGGCTCAACATACCCCACAACAACAACACAACAGATCCCGACAAAAATATCCGCTTACCCCACCCGTCACCGTATTTGGATAATCGCACACGTGGCGAAAACCCTGCAGCTTTTTGCAGATACCGACTCCCTTACCTTTATGCCAATATATGGCTACAGTAACGCGAAACAAGACAAGTTTTGTGCATTTATTAACACAGAACTATAGCACACATTTAGAGATTTCCTTCAACTTTATTCCCAAGAATAAATACACTGTTTGTTCAGCGGCTTACTACCCTATCGAAACATGTTTCGATGGCAGCAGCGATCAAAATGAAGACTGAGATTGCTTGAGCATGTATTGCTGTCGACTGACAGGTAGACACTATAGAAGCGGAGAAATCGGTGTGGGCCATCTTCCCCACAGGCTTGTCTTACTTCACAATTACGTGCAAAGTTATTACCGAAGACGTGATGGTGAGTGGTGACCATGATTTTCCAAAATACAAAACAAGAAATATAATATTTAGAGAAAAAGCATATCTCCCATTTGTTTACCATCGACGACTTATGTATCGAAGTCGATTCTGGCAACGAACAAAATTCGAATTTGAAAAGGCCACATTATACAATCACGTGATTTTACCTAATATCACGTGTTGATTTTTTTAAATAAATATTCAAAAAGTATTTATTTCATATTAATATATGGTTCATGATGATTATGACGATATACATGTTTGTATGACTCGCATCCGCATGATTGAGATGGGAGATATTGCCCGCTGAAAATTATAGTTTTGCATGACATGCAAAATTGCACGAGGCTGTTGTAACTCGATAACTATTCGAAGGACGAGGCAGCAAATTTCACAGAGTGAATCTACGGCCCCGATAACCCCAGAGACATACACTGTAAACAAACAATAGCACCTTGTGTGCTAAGTATAGGTGCTATGGCGATGATTTTCAAGTGCTAAATATTTGTTATGTTAGCAAATTAGCACTGTTTTCGCAATGGGTACTTACCCAAAATAACCATGAGTGCTAACGAAGTGCTTGCTACCGATAGCTGCTGTTGCCATGGCAACTGGCGGCAATTTTAGCACTGTAGAAATCATGCGTTTGTTTGTCTTGCTAATTGGGTGCTAAAAGTTAGCAGTGATCATTTTTGGTGAAAAATAAGCATCCTGGGCGTGCTAAGTCAAACTTTACCGCCGCCATTTTTGTCCGCGTGGTGGAGGTCGTCGGTCGGCACGCGTCTCGCTCCACTCGCTCTTGTATCTCTCAGTGGTGTTTTTATATACCGTGCACACCGTGCTTTGTCAAGGTGGAGCCGGGAGGTAAGCGTCTGTTCTTTATTGTTGGAACTTTTCTAGTGCTCTGATCAGGGCCTCCTGTAAGGGATTTTCACTGGGGGGGGGGGGGGCACGCATATTTTTCCATGATGGGGGCAGTATATGATGGCTATCGTTCCGGCGACGTTACATGAAGTATACGCTACATTGCGATTTATCTTAATAAATGTGACCCGCATTGCATATTGTTTACTTCTTCATATAACCCGGCTGAAACTGGGCTGTGAAATGGGCACTATATGGCTGAAACTGGGCTGTGAAATGGGCACTATATGTATACGCCAACTGCTGCGCGTGTAATACGCGAACTGCCAACTGCTGCGCGTGTAATACGCGAACTGCGAACTGCTGCGCGTGTAATACGCGAACTGCCAACTGCTGCGCGTGTAATACGCGAACTGCGAACTGCTGCGCGTGTAATACGCGAACTGCGAACTGCTGCGCGTGTAATACGCGAACTGCGAACTGCTGCGCGTGTAATACGCGAACTGCGAACTGCTGCGCGTGTAATACGCGAACTGCGAACTGCTGCGCGTGTAATACGCGAACTGCGAACTGCTGCGCGTGTAATACGCGAACTGCGAACTGCTGCGCGTGTAATACGCGAACTGCGAACTGCTGCGCGTGTAATACGCGAACTGCCAACTGCTGCGCGTGTAATACGCGAACTGCCAACTGCTGCGCGTGTAATACGCGAACTGCCAACTGCTGCGGGTGATGACTATTCGTGACTTTTATAAGTGACGATTTTTTATTCCAGTTTTATGAAAACTAGTTAATGATATAAAAATAGCTAAACTTGATTGCGCTACACCCGTCCATTGTCCAGCTACTGTCGTTAACCAAAAGTAGTAAGCACTGTATTGGTGCTAGTTCACCAATAATGTATCTAACGAGATGCTTTAAAGGAAATAGTTCACCTTCGGGAAATTTTCACAACACGATTTTATTATATTATTTAATACAGTTTCTTTTTTTATTTTCAAAAATGGTCCTACATCGCGCCAATGCAGGACAGAAGGTCGTAAATTATTAATGTTATGATGTGCATTATTGGTCTGCGCATGCTCCATGGCAGTGCTGGCACTTTCAGACGGTACGGTACATCATATATGCGCCGTATTCCTTCGCCAAAAAGTCAAATATCTTCGGCTGGAGTCTTTTCAGCCAATACAAGTTCCAGATAAGGATTTCTCAACACGGGCTACAAAACTGCTATTTCAGTGCAAAACCCATGTTGAAGGTGAACTATTTCCTTTAACCCGCGCCGTGCCGGTGCTCGGCGCCACCTTCGCCGTGCCGGGGAAGGGGACCTCACCCCCTCTAACTCGAAAATTAAAAAGGCTAGAAGGACGCAGAAAAAGGCGTTCGAAAGCTCTCGACAAGCACATTCGAAAGTACGGTGATATTGTTTTCCTCAAGTCAATATTAAGGTCACCAGAGGTCATCCAATGTCAAATTTTCCATTTTTAGGACTTCGCTCCAGACACCCCAGATATCACAGGAACTGTGATAGCTAGGAACAAACAGAAAAAAATCAATGGAAAGCTCTTGAAAATGCAATCGTTAAGGTGTCCTCAGATTTTAGCTCAGGTTAATATTTGAGGCTCCAGAGCTCATCAAAAATAAAAAAGGATATTTTGTACAAAACAGTTTTTCACGAAAAGCTTTTTACCTAATTACAAGGCAATAATTGTGGTGCCATCGCGTTCATCTCTTCAAGGTACTTTGACTCATATTAGTTTTGACCAGGTTAGGTCAACTTCAAAACTTAAGCTCAGGTCAAGGTCAAGTGGTGACCCAAGTAGGTCATGTTGCATATGGGAAGACGTGTATCGACGAGACAAACGCATTGGTGTCGGTTTCGCTTCTCTATCGTCATTATGTCGAGAGTTATTGACATAACACTGTTGGTGATCTCGAATGACCTCGGCTGACCTTGTAGGGGTCACTTAACACATGGCACCTAGGTCATCAAGAATGGCCTGTAATAACATGATCCAGAAGGAATTATACTGATATCTTGCGTATCCTTGGGATAGGAAGCATTTGAATATTTCCCCATTGACTTATAATGGGGAGGTCACGAAATTGACCCGACCTTAAGTCGCTGATATAAAACATCCAAGATAAAAGAATTGTAGATATATATATGACCTTATGAAACCCTGTAAGTATACAATCGATCATCCAAAAACTGTGACTGTGGCACGACCACATTCTTTTTTGGGAGGTGGGGTCACGTGACCTGGTCTGGTGACCTGACCTGAGATGACCAGAGGTATTTTTTTTAACATAATGTGGGCAATGGATGTCGAAACAGCTGAGCTAAAAACGGCGGCGCGCAGCGCCGCCGTTTTTCCGCTATCCTCGAAAAACATGAGGGGGGGAGGTGTCTAAACAGTCGGCAAACACCTCCCCCCGGCACGGCGCGGGTTACGAGTGCTGTAATGTGGTGATATGGGAGAGTGCTTCAAGATTAGCACCATTGTTATTACTTTTAAATTGCTTGTTTCCGGCACGCACATGTACGCTACTAAATATGAACCTTAAAGGGAATAGTTCACCTTTAACATGGGGTTTTGGACCGAGATAGCAGATTTGTAGAGCAGATCTAAAAATGGTTTGTGGTGAAAGAATTACCTCTCTACGTTAAGTAATTTCGGCACAGGACTAGTGGGCCCGATTTCAATCCCGCTGTTCCGGGCCACGATCGGGGAATGAACGCTCGCCGCCGCGCCGCCGGAGACAGGTACACTCTCTGGCACGTAGTCTCTGGTCACGACGCCTCGTTAATATCCGCTCAGCCGCCCGGGCGGCCCCTTGTCAGAGACTGTACTTGGCGTCAGGCGGAGCGGGGCGGAGCCAGAACGCCAGCTGCTATCGTACGATTTCTCGTGAAATAGAAAGAGAAACTTACTTCTTTCTCCACATATATCCATCAGTTGTCCAAACAAAAGTCATATTCATAGTTTTGAGCTCAAGATGCACCTAATGGTTGAACTTCAAGACAACTTTCAAGGTGACCTATTCCCTTTAAAGGGAATAGGTCACCTTGAAAGTTGTCTTGAAATTCAATCATTAGATGCATCTTGAGCTCAAAACTACGAATATGACTTTGGTTTGGACAACTGATGGATATATGTGGAGAAAGAAGTAAGTTTCTCTGTCTATTTCACGATAAATCGTACGATAACAGCTGGCGTTCTGGCTCCGCCCGCTCCGCCTGACGCCAAGTACAGTCTCTGACAAGGGGCCGCCGCGCCGCCCGAGAGGATTTGGTTTGGACAACTGATGGATATATGTGGAGAAAGAAGTAAGTTTCTCTTTCTATTTCACGATAAATAAATAGAAAGAGAAACTTCTGGTCACGAGGCGTCGTGACCAGAGACTACATGCCAGAGAGTGTACCTTCCTCCGGCGGCGGCGAGCGGCGAGCGAGATGTCCCGATCGTGGCCCGGAACAGCGGATATGAAACCGGGCCCACTAGTCCTGTGTCGAAATTACTTAACGTAGGGAGGTAATTCGTTCACCACAACCCATTTTGAGATCTGCTCTACAAATCTGCTATCTCAGTTCAAAACTCCATGTTAAAGGTTAACTATTCCCTTTAATAAGCACCCGAGTTTAGCATCTGTATGGTACTACATTTTTAGCAGTTATTTGGTGCTAGTATAGCTAGCACCTTCCTAGCACTACGTTAGGCGCTCGAACTAGCGGTTACAGGGTGCATGTTTTCGGTATAAGAATTAGCACCCGTTGCGTGTTAATCTTTTTTTTACAGTGTAGTTGTATCGAAATCTGAGACATAGGGTGTTATTTCGAGTTTTTGTTGGTCGATCTGTCCTGGAATGCCCCACCTAATAGACCTATCAAGCGAAACATGACAGAATTGCTTAAATCAGGGTAGATTTTTTTTACTGGGGGGGGGGGGATTTGTTTTCTTCGTGTTCATTTGTTTTCTTCAACTTTCACTTTTTGGAAATAAATGTCCGCGCTGCCTCGCAAAAGGCGCCAATCGAAAGCTATGCCGCAACTCAGGTGGGTTGTCTGCCGAAATTTTAACCAAATTAGGGGTACCTACGCAGGGAGACTATCAGGGCCACACTATTATAAAAGAAGATTCGGAGTACCACGCACCGTGTATCACGACAATATAATGCACATTGGCAGGCAAACTTTGACTTACGCTGCAAAACAGACCTTCCTTCAATCAGTAGCCAAACAAGTTATCACGTCCACACATGTATCAGGTACGAGTTTGAGCTGCATTCGCCACCTCCCATTTCACTGGCTGTATCACATACGTACTAATAATAATCCAGTCCCTTACAAAAAACTGCCCACGCAAATATAGCTACGGCACAACAGTCATATTGTCCTAACGACATTGACATTTGCACAGCATACGACTTGGTCAGTGCCATCACATTCGCACATCCATCACCGTAGTCTACCACCATCATCATCATCACCATAATCAACTGCAGCACGAAGACCCTCCAATGCTCTGCGACGAGTGACCGACTGGCAATAACCTGTACGCCACTGCCGCAGTCTGCGGAACACATTAAGCACAACATCGAACAGATACTCTTGACATAAAAAGATACAGATACGAAAGCATATCGCACTTCTTAGCTACCCGAAGCAGTTGACACCCAAGTCTAGCAAAAACCAGCCAAGCAAAAAAAACGCTACACGATAAAAAAATTATAAACTCGTGTACACATGTTGCATCAAATGGATGATGTGGCTTGTTTAGCGAAAATGTTCGCGAAAGCTGAAGCGAAAATGTTCGAGAGATGAAATACACTGGCTCCAACAAAAACATTACCACTTTGTATTGCACATGTACTTTCATTTGCACATTATCAGATACTCTAAAGAGCCACATGTGACAGACTTTTCAGAGTAGGAAGAGCAGGAAGAGTAGGAAGAACATCATCGTTAAGACAACACTGCACTATCCTCACAACGGTGCTTCCCATTCCTTACAGTAGGGGAGGAAAGTGTCTATTGTGACCCATCTGCAGACGTGTCTCACCGCGTCATCTCAGTCTGCAGACGTGTCTCACCGAGTCATCTCAGTCTGCAGACGTGTCTCACGGAGTCATCTCAGTCTGCAGACGTGTCTCACCGAGTCATCTCAGTCTGCAGACGTGTCTCACCGAGTCATATCAGTCTGCAGAAGTGTCTCACCGAGTCGTCTCAGTCTGCAGAAGTGTCTCACCGAGTCGTCTCAGTCTGCAGACGTGTCTCACCGAGTCATCTCAGTCTGCAGACGTGTCTCACCGAGTCATCTCAGTCTGCAGAAGTGTCTCACCGAGTCATCTCAGTCTGCAGACGTGTCTCACCGAGTCATCTCAGTCTGCAGACGTGTCTCACCGAGTCATCTCAGTCTGCATAAGTGTCTCACCGAGTCATCTCAGTCTGCAGAAGTGTCTCACCGAGTCGTCTCAGTCTCCCAAGTCATCTCTACGGTCGGACGAGTGACGGTCAGGTGCTCCAGCAGCAGCTGCACATCCTCGGGGAGGGTGAACAGTCGCCCCTCCGGCAGGCCGGCCAGCTCGGCCGTGCCGGCGCCACGGAGCCGGGCGGCGAACACTCGGCGGTAGTCCAGACTGAGGCGGCCGTTCCTCACGTGGCGTAGTATGCTGTCGTACACCTGCGCTGCCACGGTGTGGACATCTCCCCCGCCGCCGCCGCCACTATCTCTGCCGCTACTGCTGTCATCTGAATCACCGGAAACACATCCACCAGCGGAATCACAGGCGGAGCCGCCAGGGGAATCACAGGCGGAGCCGGAGGCGAGGAACAGGAGGCGCGCGGAGCGGAGCGGCTCCTGGCAGAGCAGTTCGGCCGTGCTGGGGTAGGTGTGCAGCAGACGCAGCAGCGGACCGCGGTGCAGGTCCAGCACGGTCACTCCGCCCGCACACAGTGCCAGCTCCAGGTTATGGAGGGAGTCACGGTCGGCGGCGGCGCCGCGGTGTAGCAGGAGTAGAGTCGCCGCCGGGGCCGGAGCCGGCTCCGTCAGCGGCAGCTGCAGCGGGGAACGCTTCTGGATCGGCTGTCGGCGCGCGAGGCGCACTCTCCCGCCGACCAGGAGCGCGGCGACTGCGACCCCGACGGCTATGCCCACCGGAACGTAGAACCGTCCGTCTTGCGGCGGGCCTGGCACGAGCGGCACATCCTCCTGCAGCATCGGCAGGACACGAAACTTTTTCGTACGCCGCGGGCACCCATCGCTGTTGCCCTCGCAGTTGAACGTGACGCCATTTTGGGGTCGGATGACGATAGTGTACACCCCCGGCTCCAGCCCGGCGCCATCGGAACCCTCAAACAGCCGCGAGACAGTCGCCGAACCGACGTCAACCTTCGCATGGTTGCGGTAACGACGAGGGCCGGAGACCTCCAACACGAGCTTGGGCAGGTAGAAGCCGAAGAGGTCTCGCTGGATTAACTCCACACTGAGACGCGGCGGTCCGGGCAGCTGTTGCACCGACAGATCGACGTTCCACGTGGTGACGTTCAGTCCATCGATCCAGTGTAGGTCGCCATAGCTGCAGTCGTTCTGGTCGCGGCAGCAGCGCGGCCTGTACCAGCCGGCAAAGAACGTGGTGACCTGCACGAGCGATGCGTCCTCAGGCGGCCGGTAGCGGTGTGAGCGCTTGGAACCACGGATCAGACGGGTCCACCAGGGACCGTCCGGCTCGAAGGGCCCCGACGGCCCCGGACAGCGACTCTTGTCGGCCCTTGGCAGCGGCAAACCGCGGAAGGCGCAGACCTCCAGGCGGAGGAGGACGCACGGGCAGGGCGGAGGCGGGGCGGCCAGTTGCACCGTCTGGCCGCCGCCGCTGACATTCCCCAGCTGCAGGGAGGGTGCACAGTCGCCCGACACCCGCGCCAGCAGGGCGGAGAGGGTGACCAGCCGGGCCAACAGCAACATGCGGCGGCCGCCTCCGCGGCGGCCGCCTCCGCCGCCGCCGCCGCCGCCGCCGCGGCTCCTGCTGCTCTCCAACTGAAATGATACACATCAGAGTGGAGATAATTGGCTGAGCTTCAGAGTTGGAATAATCACTCAGAATCAGGACAGAGATATTTAGCAATATGCAAGCGGTTCCCGCTTGCTTCGCTGCGCGACGACGCGACGCCGCTGGCGTCGGTGGTGGCGTCGCCCCAGGCTACACTATGCGTGATTTCCGCAAATCACGCGCGTTATCGGAGTTGTCGGGATTTGCGTGACAGAGCAAGTTCAGCTGACAGTTAATGCATTGGGTGAGCTACACTGGCACATCACGCAGATCCCGGATGAAACGTCAAGGAAGTTCCGCAGACACGTCACGGACGGAACGATGAAAAGTTCAAAATTCTGAAGTTGTTGTCGTGTTTTCCGAGATTGCGAGATGCAGGGTTTCTATCATTTTGCTTGATTTCGCGTATTGTAGTGTATAATAGGCCTAAACTTGAATAATGTGTGCTGTGTATCGTGGCGGAAGATGAATGGAGAAGCGTTTGAGCAAATTGTGAGTGTTGAAACTTGTGTTGAAGCTGGTAGATATTTATGCAGCGGTTTATCGATAAAAAAAATGCAGTGCAGTGCTCCGATCCATTTTCCTTGCGTGATTTGCGTGATCGGGAGATCCCGGACGTCACGGAAGTTCTGCAAGCACGGATAACACGCGCGTGATTTTCGGGACAATGACGCATAGTGTAGCCTGGACTTTTAACTTATTTGGGGTTACACTGAATCGTTGGAAAATTGCATTTATCAACCTGTGATCCGTCAAGCGGGAGTGCGTTTCAAGCCCAGCATGTCCTTCGATAATATATATAATTACCGAGCGGGCGCGAAGCGCCCGTGAGGTTTCTCGTCAACTTACTAGACAAATTTACATTTGGCCCAGCCCGAGCCGGCCGTACAGACGCTTTTCGGAAGCTAATAACTTTGCAACCACTGCTCCGATTGAGATTGTCTTTTTATTGGGTTGATATTGGGAGATTGGGTTACGCCAACCAAAAGAGATATTACAGCTTTTTATTCCAACTTTATTGATAACCTTCATGATTGTAAATACGCGTACATTTTGGGTGGATATTGGTCCGAAATGACTGCGCTTTACAGCTGTATAACTTGTATCGTTCAACACCGTCAGATTTTGACGGCATGGCGGTGTAATCATAAACATGTTTAATAATGGTAAAATTGTATATCCCAAGTCGATTTGATGCATAAATACTGATTGGTAAGCTTCAGTTTTACATGCATTACAAAGCCGGTACATTTGTCTACACAATTGTGAATGTTGCATCGCTTTACATGCGATATGTTCCGAGTTCTGACTTTAATCGTGAAAAACGTAAAACCATGAAATTTACATTATTTCGCTATTTACTTTGCGCGTGCCACGCGCTGCTCGCCGACCCACATTGCATACGCCAGCCGGTTCATTTATCTACACGCCTGTGTTTATCCCGTGCCGATCAGACTAAATTACCGAGATATCGACCTGCGATGGCATCGGTGTTTCGCGTCTTTTCGCATTTTACACACACACATTTCGCTCAGGTTTGTCTGCATGTTGAATCAATGGAAAACATGCCCCTTCTGGCGCGTGCTGTAACCGACACAAACATCGGAGCGACTTTATTTTTTGCCGGGGATCGTCACAAAGCTTGAAACTGTCGCGAGAACAAATTTCACCGTCATCGGTGCTGCCGTCCGTGCCGTGTGTGTGGCTAAAGAAATGAGGACACGAACAGACAGACAGACAGACAGACTATTTTCCGGTTCCGGCACCGCTGTGTTCCGGCACAGCGGTGCTGTGTATCGTGGTAATGGTTCTGCCAGCACAGTACCCGCTCCAGACCGGCCGCCGACAGCCGCCCGGGGAGCCACATGTCGCCCGGTGGTGGTGGTGCGATCGCACGGTGGTGGTGCCAGCGGCGACGCCTCCACAGCACTCACACTCACTCAGAGGCGACGCCTCCACAGCCGTGCATAGCGGCACTCGCACCACACCCAGTGGTCCTGCACCAACTGGACTCGCGACGACGGCCTCCGTCAGCTGTGCCGTCGTCCGAGCCGACGGCGTCGCCACCGTCGATGCCGTCTTCGACAGCCACTCCGGCTAAGTCTCAGACTCAGACTCAGACGTAAATTAAAGTGATCCACAACACGCGTATGGCTGTTACCACCTCTCGTCGGAAGATAAAAGAAGGTCAAATGGTCAGGCGGATGCGCAACACAGTCACTCACACATTCGTACAGGTCAAAATGAAGCACATCACAGTCACACACGGGCCCGGGAAACGGCTAATAGGAGTCAGTCGGGCCCGGCAGACTGACCCGACAGGTGTCGCCTTAGGCGGCGAGAAAACGGCGGCACGGGGAGCTCAAGCAGGTCTGGGGGAAACGAGTTGTACAGTGCCGGACCGCGACAGCTGAATCGCCTCTTCCCCATCTCAGTGCGCGATCGGGGCACAAACAGGTCGCAGTCTTGGCGAGTGGTCATGCCCGACACTTCCCGCACCTCGCGCATCGCAGCCACAGTGGCGAGACCCGCGGCCAGCTCCTCAGGCTCGCCGAGACGGCGCACTTTGTGTATCAGACACAAAGTGCGGTACAAGACCAGGTCCTCCGCGCCGAGCCAACCCAGCTTCTCAAGCAGGTCCGATACATGATCAAACTTTTTGCGGCCGAAAATCACTTTTGCCCCATAGTTAATAATTTGTTGAATTCGAGACAAGTTCTTCCGTGAACCGTTACAATATATGGTGATGCAGTATCGGACCTGCGAGAGAACCAGAGCGTTGACCAGCACGGAGATGACGGACGATGGCAGGAGCGCTCCTAAGATGTAATAGACCACTAAGAATGCCAAAACAGCGTTTAGTGGCGGCGGTTACATGGGCGTCCCAGTTCAAAGTGCGATCAAAGGTGATGCCGAGATTCTTAGCTTCCGAAATAGGTACGAGCGTGATCGCGAAATCTGACCGTGAAGTTCGGAGCATTGCGCAAATTTTGAGTGCTTCCCAACAGCATCAGTTGGGTTTTCTCAGTGTTGATTTTTAAGCCGTTTCCACGAAACCAGATGTCCAGAGAAGCAAACGCAAGTTTCCATCCTACTCACGACGTTATTGAGCTCTGACTTCTTGCCACTGACTAAAATGTGTGTATCATCGGCATACTGTACTACTACTGCGTCCTCGGCGAACAGGCTGAGGTCGTTGGCGAAGACGCAGTAGAGCAGAAGGCCGAGGGCAGAATCCTGGAAAACCCCGATGCTGTTGGGAAGCGGAGCTGAAATGTGTCTGTTGCCCAGAGCGTCAGTGAAGCTCGCGCTCTGAGTGTGATTCCGAAGATAAGCAGAAACCAAGTAATATAAATTCCGTGAAGCTGCAATTTTGTCAATAATTTAGCGTGGTCTATCACATCAAAACATTTGCTCAAATCCAGCAGGCAGAGGAGGGACAGCTCTCCACGGTCGTTAGCGGAAAGGATATGATCGGATATGGATATCAAGGCGGTTTCCGTCGAGTGACGAGGACGAAAACCGTGCTGAGATGAGGAAAGGAGGTGGTTTTGGGAGAGGTAATTGTTGGACGCTTGAGCCTCGCAGCTACGCGCCCTAACCCATGAAGAGGGAGAGGTAATTGTAGAGCTGTTGATGGACGCTCTACAATTTTGGAGATCACTGGAACTATGGAAAGTGGCCGGAAGTTGGATGGATTAGAAGGATCACCGGCTTCATGGATTGGGTAAACGAAGGAGTGCATTTCCAGGATTGAGGAACATCCGAGAGAGAGATGCTGGAATTGACCAAATGCAGGAGCACCGTGCCAATGGCGTCAAAAGACATGCGGACCATGCGGATACAGACGCCGTCCTGACCGCGGGCGTACTACCGTTCGCAGCTCGGACAGCGTCAGGGGCGACAGCGTGAGCGCGCAGGCTCCGACACGCGGCAGTCTGCAGGGCAGGACCGGGGTCTACTCCAAGTCCCGCACCTCACCGGCAACGCGTGGGCCTACGTTGACAAATAAAACGGTTCAACTGATTAGGTGCAGCACCAGGCAGTTTGCGATCGGCCCTCCCGCTCCCAACGGCCGGCCGCATAACCTTCCAAATCGCACTGCGTCCCTCCTCGTGAATACGCCGCTGAATGTCATCACAGGTGTCACGCCTAATCGCAGACCGTGCGCCACGGTTCAGTTGCTTATACTCGGCCGAACTGTGGCCAAGTGAGGCGAGCGCCGCGCGGCGACGAGACATGATGGTTTTGGTATGATCACTGACCACAGGGGCACGCACGTTTCTTATCCGCATGGTCCGCACGGGGGCATGTGAGTCAACTATGGGTACAAATCAGAGTTCGTCACGGGCTGGGCCGGCCCTATGGGCCATGTGCCGGGCCTGGGCTGGGCCTGGGCTGGGCCTGGGCTGGGCCTGGGCTGGGCCTCAACTTTAAGGAAATCATCGGGCTCTGGACGGGCCTGGGCTGAGAATGTTGAAGTTCAGGTCAGAGCTGAAAAAATTTCAACCAGCAGTTCACTTCCACAGCAACACACTGTTGCTGTGGCTGTGGCTTTTTGTTTGTTTTTGGTTAGCATAGTTGGTTCATTGTTTCACATTTGTAGTATACAAGTAAATATGCTAGGATAGTGATTGCAAATTTTGTGAAAATATTTATATGCTCAATCTGAACGGGCCGGACTGGGCCTGGGCCTCAATATTATACATTTGACCAGGCCTGGTCCGGGCCTGGGCTTGGTGTTCATGGGCCTGGGCCGGGCTGGGCTGGGGGTTGGTGGGCCCGTGACAAACACTGGTACAAATGTATCGATGAAACAGTCCCATTTAAGAGTGACCGTGGGCGAATCATCACAGTCCAGTTCAGGGGCGGATCCAGACAATCTCCAAGGGAGGGGCTATTACAAATCGGAGGCCCCCTACCTACCCCAAAATTTTAAAACTCCCGGGATTTGGGCCACTTTATTTCGAGGGGGGCCCATTGTGCACTTTTATTTATGTTTTTATTCCTGATATTGACCTCACCTGGGGGCCCACTGTATCCGCAGTAAATACGAATGAATATACAACCACATACAGGCAACAGGGCGCGTTTCTTAAGTACAACAATACAGTCTACACTGATAAAGCCAGTTAAATGGACGTTTTTTGAGGGATAGACTCAAAATCGTGACTTAATCCCGAGGAATGGCGAGATGCTCAGCTACGCCAAGGCGATAAACAACGCAGAAGCCAGAGCCCAGGACCAGAGCTGCTCCATATCTGCTCGCTGTCACATTGCACGTATTCTACCCGCATTCCGTCAGTTATTTTCTGTTCCCCATCATGTGTTTTCTTCAATCTGCTACTGTCCGAGTCCTTCATCGTGTATTACCTGACCCAACGGCTCGGCTGGACGGACTGCAGCGTCTCCGCATCGGCCACTAACAGATAGACGGTTACTCAGATGCGTGCATATGTTTTGCTGACGCCACCGCCAAACTGCGGATATAGCCAGCGGACACCAACAGGCGGTTACCTACTCAGTTGCATGCCTATACAGGGTGGCTGAGATAAAAGTTGACGATTGGTTTCAATAATAGGTACTAATAAATCGGGGCTTCGACACGGATTTTTGGGAGGGGGGGGGGGGGGGGACGAAGTGCCGAATGAACCATCGGTTCGCGAAAATGTGAAAGCAAATAAGTTTTTACTTAATAATGTATACTTTGGAACGCAATGTTTAATTGGATGTACCGGCTACATTTACTATATTATAATTTATAACAGGTGAATGTTTTCATTATTCACAAAACTCTATGTATATTCGATGTGCACTGCCAAGCAATCATGAGTCTTTTTCAACAATTAAATCACCACACATGTAAGCTATCAAAAATAAAATATGTTAACACAAGCTGTTTGGGATTCGCCTCCCAGGTTGATACATATCCTAGTTATTATTGTTATATGGAGAGCTATTTCATCCTAAATAAAATAAGTGGCAGCTATACCTGTCCGTTTGTCTGTTCGGATGTCACCCGATTGCTTAAAGGAATAGTTCACCTTGAAATTTGTTTTACCCAACACGATTTGATTATATTGTTTAATACAATTTCTTTTTATATTGTCAAAAATGGCCTTATATCGCGCCGATTCAGGACAGAAGGCCGTAAATTTGTATTGTTTATCAAAACTATATGCATACTCTCTGAGTCAGAGTCCTGACGTTACGCGAATGTAAAAAATGGTTCAGCCAATCAGATTCGAAAGTAGTCGCGTAAAGATAGACTCGCATTGGAGATGTGCCAACCGGCGGCCGGCGTTCGCTTGCTAGCACCAGCTGCAAGCTGATTGGCTGATGGTATAGCCTCTGCCCGGGCTAGAACCAGTACAACATTCTTTCGCCAGCACCGCATTCCTTCACCAAAAACTCATGTTGAAGGTGAACTATTTCCTTTAATGACTTCGTGCACTTTGCAGTCACAACCGCGACATTGTGCATGTCAGTGCATGTCAGTGGGGATGAAGGGTCGTATGCAAATTTTGCGTCGATACATGGTCACAAAAGTCTGAAATTCTACACATGATTAATATGACGTGAATATCAGAACTTGTAGGCGCCTCCCGGCTGCCACTGAACTGGCTTTTTGCTTGCGGGAGACACCGACTCAGTGGTTATGGGGGTCAGGGTATTTTATATATATTTAGGAGGTCGGTGGTGCGATACGAGGCAACGTCACTGGCGTGTTTTTCTATTTGCTTCATATGCTCAGCACATCTCACTGCTCTAAGTGCTGACCGACTCGGGGTGCTCATTGCTCACTGCTCGTATCTGTACCAGGAGGACGGATCACCCTGGGTCCGGTGACTGCCGTCCGGCTCGGTGTGCGAGGTAGCCGTTTGTTGACGGCTGTCTGAGATGGATGCAGATGAAGCAACTGATGTACTTGAAGTTGGAAAAAATGAAGTAGTTATCTGAAAACTACCTAGCTTTGCAAACTTTGAACGCATTTGGGCAAAACATTGGCTTGCATTTGTAATTTATATAGTAAGTTTAATTTATATAGTATAGTAGTAAGTATAAAGAAATATAGTAAGTAACTAAGGAATTAACTTGAAAAATTCACAAGAAAAGAATTTTGTGGATTTTTTCCAGTTTTTTTTTTGGGGGGGGGGGGGCGGGTCAAAAACACAAACTTCCGCGAATCAGAGATAGCCATATTGAAGAGAATGCTATTTCCTTTCTTTTAACGTTTTGTGTTTTCAATTTGCTTTAAAACTCTATTTTCTACGATTGTTCAAACATTTATCATTTTTCCATCAAAAATGGTACGACATGACGTCAACGTCATTATCTCCCAAAATACTGCATCAATTTCATTGGAATTTGGCGAGAGGACGTATAATTGATGCAGCATAAGGTACTGCAAGTTGGACGTTGTTATCTGTAATAGTTTTCCAAGTTATTGAAAAAATCTGGGAGGGGGCAGATTCTGCCGCCCGCCGTCCCCCACCCCCCCCCCCCCCCAGCGGGGCGCGGGTAAGTGCCAGCGGGGCTGCTTGAATTGCATCAGGTGCGCTGTTTTGTTCTATCATTGAAAGCAAGGAATACAAACAAACTTCAAATTCATCACACGAGAAAAAAAAATCCGTTTTCATGAAGTTTTCTCCTAAGATCATCTTTTGTACTTGCAGTGCAGGGAACGCGCGGCATACTTGTATTGAATGCCCCTCCAAGACTCCTGTGTGGGGGGATTTGCCCGATGCCCCCCCCCCCCTCTGGATCCGCCAGTGCCAGCAATTCCCGCCAAGGAGAGCATCTGCCAGACAATTAATGGAATTCATTTTCCCATTTTCAAAATTTGTATAAGTAATTGCGAAAGATGTGTCATGCCGCGAAGCGGCGCGAAATGTCCGTGTTTTTTTACTGTGGATAGCTGGATTTTGACTGTTGTAAAGACAAATTTTACGATTTTACGATCAATTAGGAACGCGCGGGGGGGGGGGGGGGGATACTTGTACTGGGAGCTCTCAAAGTTTCGCCAGTCTCCATCTGGTAAAGAAGCACAAGTGGGAGATACTTCCTGGCAGTGGTGAAGTGAGCATGGCCTCAACTGCTCACACTTCTAAGGTCAAGGGGTACTGTGTTGCAACAATCAATCTATCAGAACACTCCTACACATAGTGTTGGATTTTTCATTTCATGACCTGGTCCCGGAGAGTAAAAATCCATAGGTGGAGACTAAAATTTTATTGTCAGGCAAGTTCAGATTTTCATTTTTGTTTTAGTTATTTTACTTGGAAAGTAAAAAATCCTGATTTGTAATAGATATTAAATCCTTGTGAGGAAAATTGAATTATATTTTAACTACAATGTCGGTAAGATCAGGCGAAAAGACAGCAAATTTCCTGAACAAATATGAAGAGAGCAAAATTCTTTGGACCCAAAAAGTCCAGAAAATGGCCAAAATTCCAAGGCTGGGTAGGTATGTAAAATTGACAGTTCTTCCAGATCTGTGTGCAGACGTCATTCTGGAGCATGATGTCCTCAACCAGCACACGTCAGTGGAGATCCCCTTTGGAGGTTCCAGACCATCCCTGACGGTCTGTGGCCTGGCCACCGTGGCTGTTCCGTTGCCAACTCTGTTCAGCAATCTGACGCCGGACTGCCGACCCGTAGCCGTTATGTCAAGACGGTACACGACACCAGACGCAAGATTCATCGAGTCGGAGGTCCGTAGATTGCAAGCGGAGGGGTTCATCGAGCCAAGTCAGTCGCCGTGGAGAGCTCAAGTCGTCGTCACTGCAAACGAGAACCACAAGAAACGCTTAGTCATCGACTACTCGCAGACTGTCAACAGGTACACACAGCTGGATGCGTATCCCCTGCCCCAAACATCGAGAAGATGGTTGGTGATGTCGCCCGCTACAAAGTGTTCAGCACCCTTGATCTACGCAGTGCCTACTACCAGATCCCAATTCGTGAAGAGGAGAAACAGTACACCGCGTTTGAGGCTGACGGAAAGCTCTTCCAGTTCACACGAATCCCTTTCGGGGTGACGAACGGAGTCGCGGCTATTCAACGCGTGATGGACACCATTGTATCCCAGGAAGGACTCCGCGACACCTTCGTGTACCTGGACAACATGACAGTATGTGGCTGTGATCAGGCAGAACACGATGAATACCTCCCAGCAACTTCTCAAGGTGGCGAAGAAGTGCAACCTCACGTTCAATGAGGACAAGTGTTCCTGCTCTGTTATATCCGTGACTTTCCTGGGTTACGTCATCGGCGGCGGAACGCTTCGTCCGGACCCCGAACGCCTGAAGCCGCTGCAAGAGCTGCCTCCACCTCGTGACGCTGCGCGTTCTCGGGATGTTCTGCAGCGCGTTCTCGGGATGTTCGCCCACTACTCGCATTGGATTCATAGATTCTCAGAGAAAATCCGCCCTCTGGTGCTGAGTCACAAGTTTCCTCTACAGAAACCTGCACTAGAGGCGTTTCAGCAGCTGAAGGAAAACATAGCCGACGCCACGAGATCAGCCATCAGCGACGACATACCGTTCGTCGTGGAAACAGACGCATCAGACCAGGCCATAGCTGCAACTCTATGTCAAGATGGAAGGCGGTAGCGTTCTTCACACGCACCCGGTCGAGCAGTGAGCGAAACCACTCTGCAGTCGAAAAAGAAGCCTACGCAATCGTGGAAGCGTTGCGTCGATGGTAACACTTCCTCCTGGGACGACAGTTCAAGCTGATTACAGACCAAAGATCTGTCGCATTCATGTTTGATGGGAAGCAAGCGGGGAAGGTCAAGAACGAGAAGATTATGAGGTGGCGCCTTGAGCTGTCCAGCTACTGCTACGACATCATCGACCGGCCAGGCACGGAAAACGCCTCAGCGGATGCACTATTTCGCTCTGCAGTATGCTCTGCTTCCGACAACAAGAAACTGCTGGTGGAGCTGCACAGTGCCTTGTGCTACCCCGGCGTCACCAGGATGACACACTTCGTTCGGACGAGAAATCTGCCATTCTCAGTGGAAGACGTGAGACAAATCACATCATCGTGTCCTGTTTGCGCAGAGTGCAAACCACAATACGCCAAACCGCCTTAATCTCAGCTCATCAAGGCCACCAGCCCTTCGGGCGCCTGAACATCGATTTCAAGGGCCCTCTGCCAAGTGCAAGCCGAAATCGATACATGCTTACCATAGTCGATGAGTATTCAAGCTTCCCATTTGTGTTCCCATGTGCCAACCTAACGTCCGCTACAGTCATCAACTGTTCGTGCCAGCTATTCGCCATCTTTGGCATGCCGTCATATATCCATTCTGGCCGCGGATCATCTTTCATCTCAGCTGACTTCAAGTCGCTCCTGTTCGTAAAAATGTATCGCAAGCAGCAGGTCGACCGCATATAACCCAAGAGGGAATGACCAAGTGGAGCGCTACAATGGCATCATCTGGAAGGCAGTGTCGCTGGCTCTCCGGTCGCGCAGCCTGCCTGTGGAGAACTGGGAAGCGGTCCTGCCAGACGCTCTTCATTTAGTGGGAAGTCTCTTGTCGACGGCAACTAACGAAACTCCGCATGAGCGCCTGTTCCGGCACCAGAGACGATCAACATCTGGCTCCTCCGCACCGACGTGGCTTTCAAGGCCTGGTGAAGTTGTTCTGATGAAGAGGCATGTGCGTCAAGAGTATGACCCACTCGTCGACCAAGTGGAATTTCTGGAGGCCAACCCACAGTACGCACATGTACGGTTGCCAGATGGCAGAGAGACGACTGTCATCATCAGACACCTCGTCCCGCGAGGCACAGTGTGTCCGCCGGATCCCGGTGCCGAGGTTCTGGACAACCAGGACTACGATCCCAGCACTGACGTCCAGACGGGCCAGCAAAACGATGATTACCAGAAGACAGAAACTCTGATGGTAGAAACAGATCCTATTCCACACCTGTCAAACAGCCGTATTGACACCCCGATGCCTCAACCCCAGTCTAGACCCGAGTCCTCGCCAGCAGCGCCAGAGCATGCGCCGTTGCGTCGCTCTGCCCGCTCTACGAGCAGGCCTGTTCATCTAGAACGTGACTATGTTTTGTAAGCGCGTTCATCTGGAGCATGAAGTTATGCTATGTGAGCTTCGCACTGAGTGGTGTTCTGAGATATGGGAATTGTGCTTTATGTATGCGTTGTAACAAAACCGCTTGTGTATGTAACAAAACCGAGCGGGGGAGAATGTCGTGCCCTTCGGATCAGTAACTGAGCGTTTATATTGCAGAGTATGGCTGCCTTTACGTTGAATAAAGCCTAGTTGTGAAAGGGCTTTTCTAATGCATGCTGCATGCTGCATGAGCTATGATGCATGCTACATTCATACGCTCAACCAAGACTCATTACACCTTGCAGATTGTATTTTCTGCTGACCTCAATATTGACCTGATAAAAAAATTGCCTGAAATAGTTTCAAAATGCATTCTGAGGAGCTTTCGAACGGCGGCTTTGGTTTTTGTCTACGTCCCATAAAATCCGAGTTAGAGCGGTGGCGTCGAAACGTCCCCCTCCCCTCCTCCCCCCCCCCCCCGGCGCAGGTGGCGCAGGTGGCGCCGAGCACCGGCAGGGCGCGGGTTAAAGAATGTCCGGCCTTCAGAGGCGGCACCGCATAATTTGTGTCGGGGGGAAGTAAAAATGTAGGGGGCCCATGGTTGGCAAAGTTGCTGTTTGCTGGTATAAATTTTTACTCTTTTGTATTCTCATTGAGGGCTTGAGGTCTCCAGAGCTTGATCCAGTTGACTGAACAAATACAATATGATTATTAATCATATTTGATTTGATTATGTTTATTTTCCCTTTTTCAAAAAAGAGTAAACAAATTTCAAAAAGTACAAAAGAGTACACAATGTATACCAGCAAACAGCAACTTTGCCAACCATGAGGGGACCTCCATTGGAGACAGGGTCTTTGACCTCCAAAGGGCTCCTCTCACCTCCCCTATGGCTTCCAGAGGACAGCTTCTAGACTTCAGGGGCACCTCTGACCTACATAGGACCCCTCTGGCCCGCAGGGGCACCTTGGATTTTGACCTCCAGAGGGCCTATCTGGCTCCCAGAGGGCCTATCTGGCTTCCAGGGGCCCACCTCTGACCTCCATAGGTCCCCTCTGGCTTCCAGGGGCCCCTGTGACCTCTGCGATGGGGCCTGCAAGATGGGGCCTCTTCGAAGCATAGAGGGGCCTCCTTAAAGGGAATGTTTCACCTTTCTGAAAGTTGTCAAATATATGCTGGTTGTAGTAAAAAATATGAAATAAGTGCTGCTGAAAACGAAGGTGATATTTTTTTCACTTACTTAGTCACTTAACTTTAAACAATGTTTTTTTTGGGGGGATGACGTCATTATTGAGCTATAGACTGACGCTGATTGGTTGACAAAGTGGGATTGGCTGGCAAAGTGGCCGTCAGCCAATCAGTGGCGGCCTATACCCCATTTTTCAAATGATAAATTGTATCGCTTAAAGGGGGTGTGCCTACTCACATAGCTTATTTCGGGTTATTGACATTGGTCTATAGAACATAATATTCTGAATTGACCCATGACTTAATTTCTCCAGATTCACCCTAGTTGCTGAGATATTCCAAAGACTCTGGGAACTTGCTGGGACCAACAGTTATCGGGTAGACTCCAAAAGGCTTCCGCTACTAGAAGCACTGCAACTATCGATTAAACTGCTAGCATATTGTTAGCGCCAGCCAATAGCAGTTCGACAAAACAGCTTGTGCACACTGATAGCAGCAGCCGAACAGAACCTGGATGGCATCATGCTTTCCAATGATGGCAGTTTCGATGATGGCCGATGGCCATTTTTCGACGAAGATATCAATTTAGAGCTAAGAAATTTGCACATAATAAAGTTCACAGTGGCAAGAACATGTTGTGCAAAACTTGTCTCTCTATCTTGCATGTGACCATATTTGTACTGTCTTATGCGCGCTGTTTACATAACATCACTATAGTGGCGAACGTTTTATAGATATCAAGAGAAAAAATATATAACTGAAACTTCAACTAAAGGGGCTCCAGATGTGAATTTAATCATATCCAACAATCAAACCAATAGCTACTTACCATATGAATTTTGTTTTGACATTCCAAAACAGTAGGCACACTCCCTTTAAAAACGGCAAGTTTTTGGGAAAATGACCAACATTTGAAATATTTTCAACATTTCAATAATGGCCTCCCTTTAAATGACAGGGGGGCAAACAGATGTTTGCCCCCTACCCGACGACAGGGGGTAGCGACTGCACCTCCTGGCCCCTGGTGGCGCCGCCGCTGCCGGGATTACAGTAGTTTGTGCCCTGTTTGAAATCAAATGGTAAAAATAGGCCATGAAGGGTTCATCCAAACTCCAATGATGTGCGAGCACATCTCAATTGTACATGAAGGCCACCTCCAAACAGGTGGCCTTTGTGCCTCTTCTTTTTGTGCTCTTTGATTTCACCAGAAAATATGTGAATAATAGTCTAACATTTATGGGCTCTTGACGGTAATGGCCATTGCCCCATCATTAGTTATTAGTTAATGGCTACTATTTACCACCTCCCTGAATTTTACTCAAATCTCCTGTTTTTCATGAAACATCCCGTTTTATATTGAACCCGCACTTATTTGACTGGAATCTTTCCTTTTCTCTGTGTAGCACTTCTGTCATATGGCTCCTGGTTTTCTACTCATTTGTCACTTTTGTATTCTCATTTATCACTATTTTCTTCAAATCTGGCACTACACAACACTTTTCATGTCAAATTGTAGATATTCGAATGTGACTTTAGTGGGAACAACTAGAAACTAGTATGAATGGTCAATTATTTTCTATAGAGGCCCCATTCTGGACAGTGTCCTAGCATTGGGAAATTTGGGTGGAAAATGACGCCCTATGGATACTATTTTTCCACTCTTTTTCCCGAGTTTTACTGTGAATTTTCCACTCCTTATTTTAAAATGTATTGGATAATTGGAAACCTGATACTTATTTGTGGATGTAATGATAGGGACAGCCTGTGGATGGAAAGACAGGTAAGAATTGGCATAGGTAATAACTCATTTTGGTGAGCAGGTAATTGGGTGATAAGCCTGGTCCATATGCTTTTTGGTTGAATTTTCCACTCTTTATACTTATTTTTAGTCACAATTTTCCACTCCGCACCCCAGCTCCAAAGCAATTCTAGGATCCTGATTCTGGACTATAGAGGCCCCATTCTGTCTTGTAGAGGACCATCTTGGCTAGAAACCCCCCAAAATGGGGAGGGTCAACAAAGGGAATGGGGAATGTTTCACCTTTCTGAAAGTTGCTAAATATACGCTGGTTGTAGAAGGAAATATGAAGTAAGTGCTGCTGAAAACGATGGAGATATTTTTCACTTGAAAAGTCACTTAACTTTATACAAATTAAGCTTTTAGATTTGGGAAAATGACGTCATTATTGAGCTATAGTGATGATTGGCTGACAAAGTGGGATTGGCTGAAAAGGTGGCTGTCAGCCAATCAGCAGCTGCACCAGCCGGGAGTCCTTTTGCAAATGGTAAATTAAATTGCGGTCGTATTCCGCTTTTGCACACCTTTTTATAGGAAAATTGAATATTGTATACTAATTCTACACGCCTGATTTCATCAGAACTGCACTCAAAACAGGGACATTCTCAGTAATTACCAGACAATAATAATTTGTATCACCCGTCAATCGCCTCAGCCGACTGCAACGACTCCGCCATTACCACTGAAATGTAAACAACGTGGGCTGTTTTGTGTGTGAAATGTGTCAGATATGTATCCAGTAAGGTCACATCGTGGTTGCGGACGCTGCGTGGCCGACCTTCGGTCTCAAATACAAGTCCTGCGCTCTGCCAGGAACGGAGGTTTAGTGAGTGTCATGCGTATATTTTTTGGTAGACAAAGAAGTGCCACATATAGATATTGCTTTGAAATTCGGTGTGGGCATCGTCCATACTTGGTTCTCCAATATTTCTTCCGTATAACTAACCTAACCCCGCCATTAAGTCAGATCAGGACGAAACCTAAGATTCGCTTGTAGCTATTAAGTCTGATCAGAACAAAACCTAAGATTCGCTCGATGCCATTAAGTCCGATCGGGACGAAACCTAAGATTCGCTCGTAGCCATTAAGTCCAATCGGGACGAACCTAAGATTCGCTCGTAGCCATTAAGTCCGGTCGAGACAAACCCTAAGATTCGCTCGTAGCCATTAAGTCCGATCGGGACGAAACCTAAGATTCGCTCGTAGCCATAAGTCTGATCGGGACGAAAACTAAGATTCGCCCGTAGCCATTATGACTAAAAAAAAAGAAGTCGCCGCCGGGATTGAGCGTGATAGGGTTTAGTGGTCGACCAGATACATATGACGTCATATGATAGCCAGTATCTGACGCATTTATGCGCCCACATTGTTTACATTTCATTGTAATGGCAGAGTCGTTGCGGGGTTACGTGCGGTCGGCTGGGGCAATTGGCAGGTGATACAAATCATTATTGTCAGGTAAGTACTGATAATGTCCCTGTTGTGAGTGCAGTTCTGATGAAATCAGATGTGTAGAATTAGTATACAATATTCAATTTGCCTATATAAAGGTGTGCAAAAGCAGAATATCGCCTAAATGGCTTAAAAACAGTTAACTTTTGGGGAAAACGACCTTAGTAATTTAGACATTTCAATAACGGCTCAAAATTATGGCTATCTCAGTTTAAAACTAATACAAAGGTGAAACATTCCCTTTAAGGGGCCATCAATGTCGTGTGGCAAGCCATGTATTGTATGTATTGTATGTACATGTATTTGTATTGTATTAATTATGTATATGTATTATGTATTATTATGCATTATAACATTGTATACATGTATGTATTGAGCAAGCCATGTAAAACTTAAAAGCCCAAAACTGCAGGAATCTCTTCCAAAGCCCTCTCTTGTAGGCGTTAAATACTGACAATTTACCCACTGGCAGCACTAGTAGCATAACAAGTGCTGTTTGAGTATTTTCTGGGATGCGACGAGTAGAAATAGGGAACAAAACGAAAAAGGGAGTCACATAGTAAAAATAGTGATCTTTCAGTAAAAAAATCATGCACTGGAGAAATATAACCCTTAGTTAATCCGGTCAAAGACACTAAACGCCCCTGGCGTTTTAGATGTTACAATGTTACAAATTATTAGGTCACTATCCATCTTTCAAGACAATACTATGTACCTGTCATGTTATTTAGACATAAAGACATAAGACATAAATTTTCAGTACAACAAAGAGCCTTGTGGGCCCGTCCTGGGTTGTACGGCACCCATGGACGTGAACATCACACATGTGACAACGGGCATGAACTGCCACATACATTGCCTCGCAGGGCACCATACATGTAATACACACTAACCATTTTCAGAATTTAACATCCAGTACATATACATCTTTAACACTACATCGTCCTGGACACACACAAACCTCAGAATTTAGCAATCTACATTCACAAGACATTCAATCCATACAAACATTGTAAATTTCACTAGTCCCACACATACACAATCTTCCTTCTCAAAATAATCCCTTTCTTGTAAGCAACCTATTTCAATTAGTTATGTTCTTATGTATATTCACATGTGTAAAGACATAAAGACATAAAAGAAAAGTGCAACAAAGAGCCTCTTGGGCCCATCCAAGGTTGCACTCCACCCCCCCCCCCCCCTCCACCAGTCTCGCCCCTTCAAATCACCTTACTCTACCTGCATAAAAGAAGACTAATCCCATGAGTATTTATGAACTAATCCCTTCTCTGTAAAGTATTTATCTAATCTTATTTTGAAGGAAGCAAGTGTCACTGCATCAGCGACATCCCCTGGTAGCATATTCCAATGTCCTACAACCCTTCTACTGAAAAATGACTGTCGTAGCCTAGTCCTACTTTGTTTCATAATGAGTTTATGCTGATGACCTCTACCTCGATTTTCCCTATTGAACTCAAACATACCCTTTAAATATCCAGAATGCTGACTATTTACAAATTTGAAGACTTCAATTAGATCTCCTCTTAGCCTTCTATATCTAAGTGAAAACATACCCAATTTTTTTAATCTATCTTCATAAGGTAAACTACCAAGACAATTAACCATTTGTGTTGCCCTTTTTTGAACTCTTTCTAACAACCAGCAATCTTTCTCATATGTTGGAGACCAGGCTTGTACACAATACTCCAAATGTGTATCACTATAACTAAGACTAATCCCAGGAGTATTTATAAACAAAACCCTTTCTCACAAAATATTTGTTGAGCCCATCTTTGAAACAAAACCCTTTCTCGCAAAATATTTGTTGAGCCCATCTTTGAAAGAAACTAATGTGGCTGCACTGATTACATCACCTGGTAAATTGTTCCAATGGCTCACAGCCCTTCTACTGAAAAACGACTGTCTTAATCAGTAATCTAGTTCTGCTTTGTTTAACAACAAGCTTATACTGATGGCCTCACCCTCTTTTCTCCCAATCAAAATGAAACAAGTTTTTTAAATACCCAATCAGTTGACCATTTACAAACTTAAAAACTTCAATGAGATCCCCCTCAATCTTCTGTATTTAAGTGAGAACATATCCAATGTTTTAAGCCTATCCTCATATTCTAAATTACTAATACCGTTAACCATTTTCGTTGCCCGTTTTTGTACCCTTTATTTAGAATGTATCTTACCTAACAATGTTGGAACAAAAATATTGTCACAATTGATCGTCCATATCGCCTTGGTCCACCACGATCCACCACGATCGTCGCCATCAGGATTTAACTGACATCCATGACTGCGTCCGCGGCGGCACAGAATCTAGCGTGCAGTTGTGACTTGTGGTGCGTTGTGGCGCGGGACTCGGGAGACCAGGGCAATAGAACACCGGGTACTCCAAAGTTTGTTTTAGTATATACTAAAAAATATACTATAAAAACTAGAAAACACCAACAAATGAAGGTCACTACCAGATTTGGAATAATATACCAAATATGGATGCACGACATTCGCGGCAAGTATGGCGTTCGTGTTTCAATCAAGAATAATACAGATTTGTACAGCCTTTGCATTCACTCCCGTGCAGTGGCATTCTTTGTCACCGACGGCAGGGTATTTATTGGTCCGCGTCTCGCTTTATGTTCCAGTTTCTGGTTAGTTAGTGGAATGTGTTTATAATTGAATTATTTAATTTTTGTCAGTTCTGTGAGCAGTCATTGTCGTGTTAACAGCCTTGGATTTTGTGTCATTTTCTGGACTTTATGGGTTCAAAGAATTTTGCTCTCTTCATATTTCATATCAGGCAGCTCAATTTTTTTCTTCTCAGCAAGTTTGGTAAGACTTCACTCGGCCTTCGGCCTCGCTCGTAATATACATCCTTGACACCTAACTGGCTGAATTTGGCGACACTGTGTTGAGATAATTGTGTATGTACTCATTGGTTATTTGCATAACTTTGTACATACAAGTTATTGGTTCATGTCGTATTCTTCTGCATCCGGCTGTTGTGCTGAAGCGGCGGAGCCTGGACAGCTCGGCGGCAACTGCTGTGTGTTGAATAGTGCAAGTCCGATCGGGTCTGCTGCCTTGTACTGTGACTGGCGCATGTGAGGCCTTCTGCATTTATATTGTTGCTAAGCGTGGCGTTGGTCCAGTCCCTGGGGTGCTTGACAAGGGATTAACGTGGTATGTATCTTAGGATGAGCAGTAGTCAGCTCAGCAGTAGCAGAAGAGGGCTCCTGTAGTCGGCTATCTGGGGCTTCCCCGGCACAAGCGTTGATGTCATGCAGTTTGTTTTCACATTCTGTTGTGTATTTTCCTTGGTGTGAAACATGTGTTATATAAAATATATGTGATTGATCTCATTATAAAGGCATTGCACGTGATTTTAAACATTGTCAGATCCAGAACGGTGGTTTCGGGCCTGGGGGATATAAAATATATGTGATTGATCTCATTATAAAGGCATTTGCACGTGATTTTAAGCATTGGCAGATCCAGAACGGTGGTTAATTTTGCTCCGATTTCAAGTGTTTTTTTTTTTGTGTGGGGGGGGGGGGGGGCATGGCCACAATGCCCCCTTCCCCTGGATCCGCTAGTTATTTTAAATATCACATTTGTATGTGCTCTGCTGTAGTATTCATCCTGATCTAGTCATAAGCATGCTTGAATATCATCCATATATGTATATATTGACAATATATATATATATATATATATTATATATATATATATATATATATATATATATATATATATATATATATATATATATATATATATATATATATATATATATCTATCTCTATCTCTATCTCTATCTCTATCTCTAATCTCTATCTCTATCTCTATCTCTATCTCTATCTCTATCTCTATCTCTATCTCTATCTCTATCTCTATCTCTATCTCTATCTCTATCTCTATCTCTATCTCTATCTCTATCTCTATCTCTATCTCTATCTCTATCTCTATCTCTATCTCTATCTCATATCTCTATCTCTATCTCTATCTCTATCTCTATCTCTATCTCTATCTCTATCTCTATCTCTATCTCTATCTCTATCTCTATCTCTATCTCTATCTCTATCTCTATCTCTATCTCTATCTCTATCTCTATCTCTATCTCTATCTCTATCTCTATCTCTATCTCTATCTCTATCTCTATCTCTATCTCTATCTCTATCTCTATCTCTATCTCTATCTCTATCTCTATCTCTATCTCTATCTCTATCTCTATCTCTATCTCTATCTCTATCTCTATCTCTATCTCTATCTCTATCTCTATCTCTATCTCTATCTCTATCTCTATCTCTATCTCTATCTCTATCTCTATCTCTATCTCTATCTCTATCTCTATCTATCTCTATCTCTATCTCTATCTCTATCTCTATCTCTATCTCTATCTCTATCTCTATCTCTATCTCTATCTCTATCTCTATCTCTATCTCTATCTCTATCTCTATCTCTATCTCTATCTCTATCTCTATCTCTATCTCTATCTCTATCTCTATCTCTATCTCTATCTCTATCTCTATCTCTATCTCTATCTCTATCTCTATCTCTATCTCTATCTCTATCTCTATCTCTATCTCTATCTCTATCTCTATCTCTATCTCTATCTCTATCTCTCTCTCTCTCTCTCTCTCTCTCTCTCTCTCTCTCTCTCTCTCTCTCTCTCTCTCTCTCTCTATCTCTATCTCTATCTCTATCTCTATCTCTATCTCTATCTCTAT
>JAXIVJ010003026.1:0-99907 GCA_036785665.1 Chirona hameri
AAACACACTTGATAACACTCTAATCGACATATATACTGGAGTTTGAGTTGGAGGACTCGTTTATTTTCCTGGAGGAGGACTGTAACTGGAGGACTCGTTTGTTTTTCCGATTCGTTTTGGGGCATCGCCTACCATCCGCGTTTTTTTCATGAATAACTCGTATTTATCGGCGTATCGCGGTGAAATTTGTAATATCCTACTATTGTTCAATTTTACACTTATATTTACAATTTCGAAACCGTCACCCAAATAACACTTGGCATTTGGCCTTTTCCTCAAAGTCATGTCATGCGCAAATTGCGTTCCATTGCATATCAATGCTTATAACACGCGCGCTTCCGATTTGTGTTCTTCAGAAGTAAAGAGAAACAAATGTAACTCTGTAACCCTTATAGTTTCCACTGACGTCAATAGTAATACCCTCCAAAGGTCAACCAATGTCATTGACCTCGGATGACGTTGTTTTATCTCTAGCGCCTTCTAAGTTATTTGTATGTGCTGATTTTGAATTTCCCATTCGGTTCAAATGAGGTCATGGTCGATTACAGGTCAACCGAGGTCATTGACCTCAGATGACCCGTTTCGTGTCGTCCCGTGTCAGTGTTGATAGGACCACTGTTTGTCGTTATATCCCCGGGATTGCGCCCGTGATTGACGCATTTTTTTCGGGGGTTTCACTTCAGATTTTTAGCGTGTTCATGTAATGGGAAAAAGTCGGTTTTGCAGCTCGCGCCAAGCGCTCGTAATGCACCCAAACGACTCGGTTCTTCGACACTGCACTGGACTGATATTTGTTATCTAGATAATGTGAAAATTTCGTACCTCTACTCGCAGCGGTTCGGGCTGTAGGTGATCCCAATCGACACCACTGCACACTGCACATTGTGCGGGCAGACAGCCGGACATCATCACAGACAGACGTACGCGTACTAATTTAGTGAATTATATATGTACTGTACAGATAGCGACTGGTGGACGGATTGAGCCTTTTATTCGAAAAAGCTGCATTCTCATTCTCTTCGTGTCATGGATCTTAGCTGTTTGTTCGTTACATGATTTAATTGCTTTCTCAGATGTGGAACGAGTTTGCTCGGATTTCCGGAAGTCGGGGCACTCAGGAGCGGTGCCAAGAGAACTGGACGCGAGTGCTGGACGCTGTCCGCTCCAGGGTGTCAGTTCGCCACGCTGGTGGCCCAGATGAAGTCACAGGTATGTACCTACCTGCTTGATACGAAACACGAGGATGTTGAATAGGAGGAAGATCTTGTAAAAATTATAATGTTTGCTTCCTCCCAATTGATGCAATATTTTATCAACTTGTCGACGTGCCAAACATGATATAGCAGCACTCTTCAGATAGTACATATCATGTTCTCATGTAGGTATTGTCTGATAGGTACTGCGCACAAAAACATAATTTGCATCTGGTTTGCATTTTCAATCGTATCCATGATTTTAATTAATTTAATATTTGTGTTGTTGTTTATATTGGAGAATATGCGCATTAGGGCGGGTCGTTTTGACCACTTTTGCTTTGATTTTTCGGGACCACCTGGTTTCTGGTGCATTCGGACTCGCTGATTCCGAATCTGGCATTCAAAATGGGATTTTCCCATTTTCTTTGCCCGCGCATGCGCACTGAAGTTTTTGGAAAAGTGATTAATTGTGACTTCTTAAGTCTCCAAGGCCCCGGTCACAGGGATTAGCAATAAAAATGACTATCGTCATGTAGAACAACTAAAAAGCTATAAGCCTGCACAAACCGCATGTTTCTCGGTCCTTCCCTTCTCAAGTTATAGGCTTTCAAAACAATAGCTTTTCCTCCGGCCTCCAGCGCCTGCCACTAATTGGCAGACACGTTGGAGCCGAAATACATTTCGGCAAGCGTACCGATTTGTAGGCTTCGGGTGCATGTTCTACTGTTCAGTGTGCCAGATGATCTAAAATCCTCTTTGAGAGGATTTTAGGACATTAGAGATGCAAATTCATCTAAAATCGTACCAGCTTGGAGTGATTTTGGGATTTAGGGTTAGATGAAGTGATTGGATTAAAAAGAAATACAAATACTAATGGGTGCGAGTGTGGGGAGATAACAAGGTAAAAAAATAGGCGCACCGGGGAGAAGAAGTCACCGGGAGTGCGCGTGGGGGGGGGGGGGGGGGCGTCACCTGGGCGGGAGGCGCTGACAGGCAGAAGTGAGAGAATGGGATGCGAATGGCATATCAACGTCCGAGGTCCAAAGAGGACGTTATGCCTAGAACCCCAGAAGGTACGCATGCCACCAGCAGCTTGGGTACTTAAATGGAGGTGCAATTGAAATAGATATGCATTGAAGATGCTAATTTAGCTCAAAGTTGTCCCGCCTTTTAAACTATAGCAACATCACAGTAGATGAAACGATATATGTATGGACGATGCTGTGGATACTACAACTGTTTGAAAATCGTCAATGAGGACAAACAATGTCGCATATTCAGAACCGCAGTCTATTCGTCCAAGGTCGTTCTACCTATCATCAACATCATATCAGGTCGTTCCATTTTTACCTAGCGCCTACTGCCGCTGGCGAAAGGCTAACTTATTAAGCGCCTTGCCATCTTGGCGATCGGCACCGGCGACAGTGGCAACTGAGTCAGTAGTAAGTTTAACGGCTCTCTCTGTGGATTGGGTGTGTGCCGGAATTCCGGTCCGGAGAGGCAACTCCACCAGTTCCTCCAGCTGGCTGTGTGTCAGCCGGCTGACGTAGGGCGGCTCGACGTTGCCTGTCTGACAGGCGCCCTCCATGTTGTGGTACAGTTCTCGGTAGCTGGCTGCACTGCAGTTCACCTCCTTCGGCAGCACCCGGTAGCGCCGCACAGAGGTGCCGCCAGCGCGATGTCTCGAGGTGCCACCTGTGCGCTGCATTGAGACGTTGGTCACCCACTGCTCGAGGACACCACCTGCACACTGCTGAGAGCCGCCGCCCGCGTGTTGCGCAGAGGCGTCGGTCGTGCGCTTCCCAAGTACACCTGCGGCACGCTGCTGACAGACGCTGTCAGCGCGCTGCTGGGAGGCGCCGGCGGCGCGCTGCTGAGAGGCCCTGGTCGCGCGCTGCTCAGAAGTGCTGGCAGCGCACTGCTGGGAAGCGACGGCGGCGCGCTGCTAGGAGGCGCTGGCCGTGCGCTGCTGGGAGGCGCTGACAGCGCGCTGCTGAGAGGCGCCGGCGGCGCGCTGCTGAGAGGCGCCGGCGGCGCGCTGCTGAGAGGCCCTAGTCGCACGCTGTTCAGAAGTGCTGTCAGTGCGCTGCTGGGAAGCGACTGCGGCGCTCTGCTGAGAATCAGCGCGCTGTCAGCGCCTCCCAGCAGCGCGCCGCCGGTGTTTCTGGACAGCGCACGGCCAGCGCCTCTCAGCAGCGCGCCGCCGTCGCTTCCCAGCAGTGCGCTGCCAGCACTTCTGAGCAGCGCGCGACCAGGGCCTCTCAGCAGCGCGCCGCCGGCGCCTTCCAGCAGCGCGCTGAGAGCGTCTGTCAGCAGCGTGCCGCAGGTGTACTTGGGAAGCGCACGGCCGACGACTTTGCGCAACGCGCGGGCGGCGGCTCTCAGCAGTGTGCAGGTGGTGTCCTCGAGCAGTGGGCGACCAACGTCTCAATGCAGCGCACAGGTGGCACCTCGAGACATCGCGCTGGCGGCACCTCTGTGCGGCGCTACCGGGTGCTGCCGAAGGAGGTGAACTGCAGTGCAGCCAGCTACCGAGAACTGTACCACAACATGGAGGGCGCCGGTCAGACAGGCAACGTCGAGCCGCCCTACGTCAGCCGGCTGACACTCATCCAGCTGGAGGAACTGGTGGAGTTGCCTCTCCGAACTGGAATTCCGGCACACACCCAATCCACAGAGAGAGCCGTTAAACTTACTACTGACTCAGTTGCCACTGTCGCCGGCGCCGATCGCCAAGATGGCAAGGCGTTTAATAAGTTAGCCTTTCGCCAGCGGCAGTAGGCGCTAGCTAAAAATGGAACGACCTTATATGGTGTTGATGATAGGTAGAACGACCTTGGACGAATAAACTGCGGTTCTGAATATGTGACATTGTTTATCCTCATTGAGGATTTTCAAACAGTTTGAGTCTCCACAGCATCGTCCATACATATATCGTTTCATCTACTGTGATGTTGCTATAGTTTAAAAGGTGGGACAACTTTGAGATAAATTAGCATCTTTAATGGATATCTATTTCAATTGCACCCCCATTTAAGTACCCAAGCTGCTAGTGGCATGCTTACCTTCTGGGGTTCTAGGCATAACGTCCTCTTTGGACCTCGGACGTTGATATGCCATTCGCATCCCATTCTCATACTTCTGCCTGTCAGCGCCTCCCGCCCAGGTGACCCCCCCCCCCCCCCCCACGCGCACTCCCGGCGACGCCTTCTCCCCGGCGCGCCTAAAAATGTGCCTTGTTATCTCCCCGCACTCGCACCCATCAGTTTGTGTATTTCTTTTTAATCCAATCACTGCATCTATCCGTAAACCCTAAAACCACTGCAACCTGGTACGATTTTCAGATAAATTTGCATCTCTAATGTCCTAAAATCCTCTCAAAGAGGATTTTATCGATCCTCTGTCTCTCTGAAAAAATCCTCTCAAAGAGGATTTTACCCGCACATGCATTGTCACCCGCACATTTGACGCGAAGATGCACCCGAAGCCTACAAATCGGTACGCTTGGCGGGGATGTATTCCGGCTCCGACGTGTCTGCCAATTAGTGGCATGCGCTGGAGGCTCGAGGAACAACTATTGTTTCGAAAGCTTAGAACTTGAGAACGGAAGGACCGAGAAACATGCGGTTTGTGCAGGCTGATAGCTTTTGAGTTGTTCTACATGACGATAGTCATATTTATTGCTAATCCCTGTGACCGGGGCCTCGGGGACTCAAGAAGTGCCAATTAATCACTTTTCCAAAAACTTCAGTGCGCATGCGCGGGCAAATAAAATTTGAAAATTCAATTTTGGATGTCATTCGGAATCAGCGAGTCCGAATGCACCAGAAACCAGGTGGTCCCGAAAAAAATCAAAGCAAAAGTGGTCAAAACGACCCGCCCTAATGCACATGCCTTTGCGTTTCTATTGTGAATCATAAACACATATCACTAATAGTATCACTTTTCACTGATGAGTTATCTCAGTATTAAACAATTTATCAGTGACGCTTCAGTCCGCAGTCGTGCACCTTCTTTTCGTTGGACTTCCCAAAACTAGTGAGTTCTAGTGCCGGCCACCACATGCCTCTATGTGATAAACGTCATGTGATGTGAACAATACTTACTTGCCCCCGGCCCCCAGTAACATTCGAAACTGCTGGGAACTTCGCCACCCTGCTGCTTTGCCCAGTTGAAGCTTCAAGGTCACTGCCACGCGTAACGAGTTTTTTTTGTCGGAACGGAGAACTGAGTTGTATAAGGCGGTTCACTTTTTTTGTTTTGTATGCCAGACGCTGACGCTGCGGGCATCGTCTTCAGCCTCTTGCGGAAAGACATCAGCGTCATCGTGGTGAAGGACTCTGCAACCGCCCCAACCTTCCCACACATCCTCGAAGGTATCACAGAAGGTACAAATACTGTGTCATGTGCCACCTACTATTCACTTGCATTCGATATTCAATAAGAAGAATTTGCCAAATCTAAATGTCAATTATATGGCTTCGATAGGGGACATCTACGTGCACCTACACCGTCGACATTATAACGTTTGTATCCAAAATATGTAGGTAATGTATATTTGCTGAATGATGTAGATAAGCTGATGGGTATGTGTAATAATGTCGCACTAGTGGATT
Source organism: Chirona hameri (assembly GCA_036785665.1). NCBI lineage: Eukaryota > Metazoa > Arthropoda > Thecostraca > Balanomorpha > Balanidae > Chirona > Chirona hameri. Next base: position 5,813 of record JAXIVJ010003026.1, read on the forward strand.
AAGTAAATGACTTGTAATAAGGGACAAAATGATGCATTGAGGAAAAAGGTGAAGGCTTCTAATGTTGCACCTTTATTGTTCGCGTACTCCAGTATTTGTCTGCCTCTATGTGGGTCTGTAAGTCAATGACTCTGCAGCTCTCGGATTATGACTGTGTGACTGATACTCTAAACTATACTGTGTTATACGCGACCCAAGCTGTGACGTCATTTGATCATCAGCGGACGGCGTGGCACACTCAGCTCACTGCGTAGTGTTAAAGGCCATAGACGAAAAAAATAAGACGTTTTTCCCGTCAATTGAGGCTCAACTTAGCATTGAGAGACCATATTGGAATGCATCGTACTATTTTTTATCATTTTTCAGAGGTTTTTAAGCTAATCTTATGCTAATGCTGCTTTGTATTTCGTGTTTGAGTGATACTTATACAATACTGGCGCCGGTAACTTTCCTGGAAGCCTTGATTCATCCACTACACACACAATCAACAGCAGCTTTACTTTGTTCATTTTCGATGTTTTCCATTAAAAAAATTAAATAAAAATAATTCAATTAATAAAATAAGATAAAATAAGATAAATTCCAATTTTATTTGTAAATTCAAACACTACGCGTGAGGAAATGTTTTGTTACAAGTGCGCCAAGAACGTAACGGCTTCTTTCTTAGCTTAAATTCATTTCATCCTTGCAATAAGTATACCTTTTTATTATTTTTATAAAAAACCCGGAACAAACAGCCTTCTATAACATGATGTATCTCACATAACTAAGTTCTCAGCCGTTTTCCGGTGAATTGAGGACGATCTTATGGCCAATGGCGTTTAACACTACGTCGTCAGCTGAGTGTGCCACGCTATTTTTTACGTCACACTTAGGTTGCGTATTGTGTGACTGACTATGGTTGTCTCTCTCTCCTCTCTCTCTCTCTCTCTCTCTCTCTCTCTCTCTCTCTCTCTCTCTCTCTCTCTCTCTCTCTCTCTCTCTCTCTCTCTCTCTCTCTCTCTCTCTCTCTCTCTCTCTCTCTCTCTCTCTCTCTCTCTCCTCTCTCTCTCTCTCTCTCTCTCTCTCTCTCTCTCTCTCTCTCTCTCTCTCTCTCGTCTCGGTCTCGGTCTCGGTCTCGGTCTCGGTCTCGGTCTCGGTCTCGGTCTCGGTCTCGGTCTCGGTCTCGGTCTCGGTCTCGGTCTCGGTCTCGGTCTCGGTCTCGGTCTCGGTCTCGGTCTCGGTCTCGTCTCGGTCTCGGTCTCGGTCTCGGTCTCGGTCTCGGTCTCGGTCTCGGTCTCGGTCTCGGTCTCGGTCTCGGTCTCGGTCTCGGTCTCGGTCTCGGTCTCGGTCTCGGTCTCGGTCTCGGTCTCGGTCTCGGTCTCGGTCTCGGTCTCGGTCTCGGTCTCGGTCTCGGTCTCGGTCTCGGTCTCGGTCTCGGTCTCGGTCTCGGTCTCGGTCTCGGTCTCGGTCTCGGTCTCGGTCTCGGTCTCGGTCTCGTCTCGGTCTCGGTCTCGGTCTCGGTCTCGGTCTCGGTCTCGGTCTCGGTCTCGGTCTCGGTCTCGGTCTCGGTCTCGGTCTCGGTCTCGGTCTCGTCCGGTCTCGGTCTCGTCTCGGTCCTCGGTCTCGGTCTCGGTCTGTCTGTCTCTCTGTGTGTGTCTGTATCTCTGTCTCACTCACTCACCGTCCACCTGATCCTCACCCTCACTCTCATCCTTCCTTGTCATTCAGGGGTGGGCGAGCACGTCATTGTCGTAGACGGAACTCCGGTGACGACCTGCAGACGCCTAGCCGATGCACTGCTGATGTGGTCAGTGGTCCACAGCGTACTGGCTCAACCGGCTAGGGCGGCGTACCGCGACCCGCTCATGTTCATCCAGATCGCGGCACTTGACGTCATCGAAACGATGTCAGTACCCAGCGCTGTAAGGAAGCAGCTACTGTTCTTGGGCCTGCCTCTGCCTACCGTGCTTGATTCGGCACACGCCCGTAGATGGGAGCTGTGATAGCCTGCCGATGGTTCTTACGTTCACGGGCTGGAGCGGCGGCTGCGCGCCGCTCGCCCTCAACGATCGCAGACGGGAGCTGTGATAGCGCGTTGCTGGTTCTTACGTTCACGGGCTGGAGCGGCGGCAGCGCGCCGCTCGCCCTCAACGATCGCAGACGGGAGCTGTGATAGCGCGTTGCTGGTTCTTACGTTCACGGGCTGAGCGGCGGCAGCGCGCCGCTCGCCCTCAACGATCGCAGACTGGAGCTGTGATAGCGCGCCACTGGTTCTTACTTCACGGGCTACCCTCAACGATCGCAGACGGGAGCTGTGATAGCGCGCCGATGGTTCTTACGTTCACGGGCTGGAGCGGCGGCAGCGTGCCGCTCACCCTCAACGATCGCAGATGGGAGCTGTGATAGCGCGCCGATGGTTCTTACGTTCACGGGCTGGAGCGGCGGCAGCGCGCCGCTCGCCCTCAACGATCGCAGACGGGAGCTGTGATAGCGCGCCACTGGTTCTTACTTCACGAGCTGGAGCGGCGGCAGCGTGCAGCTCACCCTCAGCGATTGCAGACGGGAGCTGTGATAGCGCGCCGATGGTTCTTACGTTCACGGGCTGGAGCGGCGGCAGCGTGCCGCTCGCCCTCAACGATCGCAGACGGGAGCTGTGATAGCGCGCCGATGGTTCTTACGTTCACGGGCTGGAGCGGCGGCAGCGTGCCGCTCGCCCTCAACGATCGCAGACGGGAGCTGTGATAGCGCGCCGCTAGTTCTTACGTTGACATGCTCGAGCGGCGGCACGATCGCAGACGAGAGCTGTGATGGCGCGCCGCTGGTTCTTACGTTGGCATGGTAATGCGGCGTCAGCGCGCCGCATGGACTGTGACATTGGTGAGCAATTGTGCACAGGAGTGTTGTCGCTGATGCGTGTGCTCATGTTGTATAGAATAAACGCTGGTAAATTACGCAGTGGGTATCAATGACGAACAGCGTGTGACTGATAGGACTGTTGGAAACCGACTCGTGACGGGAAGTGGATTGTGTTTAGAGGCTGTAGCGGTGCGGCTGCGCACCTGACGTTATTGGTTGTTTGGTGTGAAACGCTACACATTGCAGTGATACTGATACTGAACGCTGTCAGTATCAGCGACTGAAATGCTTAGCCGCTCACTTGTTGGACCTGAAAACACCTGACATCACTGCTGGAGGGAGATGACCTCTTTGGTAAGAAAGGGTGATCTGTGACGCTACCTGTATCTTCAGATATATTATTACCTTTGCCTGTGTGGTATGAGTTTAAATGTAATTTTTGACATCTTTGGACATTTACAATGATATTTGCAACCCATTATTTAACCAGATATGTTTTTAAAAAATGTACTTCAATCATGAAGTAAACACTCGTCAAAAAGGTGTAATTGGTGCATGATTGCAGCATGTGCCTAAAATTAATTCCTTAATTAATCCAGCAGTGTTCCCAGATAAACAAAAAAAGTTTAGTCATGTCCTGATGTGTGTCCTAAAATGCCCCTTGTTGTGTGCTGTTTCAGTGTCAACAAATGACACTCGGCCATAGTGGTGCTGCCCGGCTCACTCGCTGAACTGTTCAAGATGCACAGTAGCCGGAAGCTGTGCATCGTCGTCTGAACAATCCTGCCAACACCTGCTGTCTCGGATAGAGACAGCAGTCACCTCTTTGGTAAGAATGGATAACACGGTTTCCCTGTGACTACAAATAGACTTACCTTCACATATGTGGTTTGAGTTATGGTAAAAACATACATTATTTGATATTTCTTTCACATTGTGAATATGGTTTGAACTTGAATCCTAATATTAAACTAGGCATTTGTTAAATGTAAGATGTATTTCAAATATGAAGTCGTCCCCCATCAAATGTAGTTGCTGTATGACTGCAGAATGTTAACATTAATTCCTGATTAAACATTCGTCGGTTATTAGATAACTCCACGCCCAATGTCCCACTACCCCATTGTTAAAACTTGCGTCATATATGTGTCTGCATTTCTAACCATGCCTCCTTTTTGTGTGCTGTTTCAATCAATAGCAGCCGTAGTGCGCTGCAGGGCTCACTTCTGAGCTGCTGGAGACGTGCGCCTGACTGCTCAGTGGCCGGAGCTGCACACTGTCGTTATGCGCCTGACGCCACTGCTGGAGAAGGATAACCTATTGGTAAGCCAGGGTGCCGGAAGGCAACACTGCTCAATACGCGGTCAATGAAGTCACGTGTTTGGCGTCTGATGCACCCATAAGCCATTCCTCTCCTCAGTCTTCTCTCCTGTCGTTTGTTATTCCCTGATCTCTCCCGTCCCGTCGTCTCGTGACGTGACCTCCCTTCGTCTCGTCCGTCCCGTTTCCTGTTCCCCTCCCCGTAACATGTTAGTTATTAACCCGTACCCCCGTCAGTACAATCTGTTCCGTTTTCTCCCATCCATCCACCCGTCCGTTCGTTCGTTCCTCCGTCTGTTACGTCCGTGTTTAACGTCAGTTCTCTCTCTCTCCCCTCTCTCCCTCTCTCCCTCTCTCCCTCTCTCCCTCTCTCCCTCTCTCCTCTCTCCCTCTCTCCCTCTCTCCCCCTCTCCCCCTCTCCCCCCTCTCCCCTCTCCCTCTCTCCCTCTCTCCCCCTCTCCCCCTCTCCCCTCTCCCCCTCTCCCCTCTCCCCCTCTCCCCTCTCCCCTCTCCCCCTCTCCCCCTCTCTCCTCTCTCCCTCTCTCCCTCTCTCCCTCTCTCCTCTCTCCCTCTCTCCCTCTCTCCCTCTCTCCCTCTCTCCTCTCTCCCTCTCTCCCTCTCTCCCTCTCTCCCTCTCTCCCTCTCTCCCTCTCTCCTCTCTCCCTCTCTCCCTCTCTCCCTCTCTCCCTCTCTCCTCTCTCCCTCTCTCCCTCTCTCCCTCTCTCCCTCTCTCCCTCTCTCCCTCTCTCCCTCTCTCCCTCTCTCCCTCTCTCCCTCTCTCCCTCTCTCCTCTCTCCCTCTCTCCCTCTCTCCCTCTCTCCCTCTCTCCCTCTCTCCCTCTCTCCCTCTCTCCCTCTCTCCCTCTCTCCCTCTCTCCCTCTCTCCCTCTCTCCCTCTCTCCCCCTCTCCCCCTCTCCCCCTCTCCCCTCTCCCCCTCTCCCCCTCTCCCCCTCTCCCCCTCTCCCCCTCTCCCCCTCTCCCCCTCTCCCCCTCTCCCCCTCTCCCCTCTCCCCTCTCCCCCTCTCCCCCTCTCCCCTCCCCTCTCCCCCTCTCCCCCTCGAAAAAATACCGTGAAATACCGAAAAAATACCGAGTCATTTCGAATGTACTTGTTGAGACCATTCGAATGTTTTTTTCTCACGTCTTTCTAGCCCTCTTAGTTTTCGAGTTAGGCGGGGGGGGGGGGTCATTTTCACCCCCCACCAGAGCGAAAGTTGCTCAGACCCGTACTTGACAGGGGTTAATAATTTTAGCCGTGTCTGTCAATCGTTCACAAGCACCATGTGTGTCACATATGCATTATGCATTGTGCGACTCCTTTTCACACTCCTTTTTCTTTCAGGGGTTCGCGAACGCCCACTTTGCCGTCGACGGGACGGTAGCAGCCGCCTGGTCGACTTGCTGCGCCTGGTCGACGCTGTATTGCTGTGGACGTGGCGCACAGCGTGCTGGGAAGGACCGCACCGTGACTCACTGCTATATACGCAGCCATCGACATCTACGAATTGGTGGCAGCCGCCAACACTGTGGCAAGCAGTTGGTGTTTTGGGGGATGTTAGCCGCGGTTTGATTCCTTAAAAGGGAATATAGTTCACCATGGTACATTTTCTGAAGATATGTTTTAGTTTTAATTTAATCTGCATTACAATCTCTTTGTACATGGTTTAACCACGCGCAGGGTGGGGGGGGGGGGGGGGGGGGAGTGGGGAGGCCCTCCCCTCCTGTTTTTCGAGCCTCGTTGGCGGTTGTGAGATTGTGAAGTGTGAATGCGCAGTATGCAATGATGCCGCGCTCTGTCAGCACTCGTGACACATGAAAATGCATGTATGCAATAAAAAGGTTTCTCAAAAGAATCTTTTGCTGTGGTTCGAAAGGGTTTCAAAAGTGTGGCTCTTTGCTGAGACCTTATTCTTTCCTCAGAGATCCCTGTTAGGTCTCCTCAAAGAACCTTTATCTGTGTTTGGAAAAGGTTCAAAATGTGGCTCTTCGCTGAGACCTTTTTCTTGCCTCAGAGATCCCCGTTAGGTCTCTGAAAAGAACCTTTACCGTGTTTGGAAAAGGTTTCAAATATGTGGTTCTTTGTTGAGACCCTTTTCTTGCCTCAGAGACCCATCTTGGGTCTCGGCATGGGTTCTCAAAGAACATAAAATATATCCTTTGAAACCCCTAGAGGTTCTTTATTTAGAAAGGTCTCGCAAAAGAATCTTATCTATGTTTTGAAAAGGGTTTCAAAAGTGTGGCTCTTTTTTGAGAATCTTTTCTTGCCTCGGAGACCCCTCTTCGGTCTCGCTTGTTTCTGAGTGTATACATGGGCCGAAGCCAAAGGGGCTATTACTGGCACAGAGTCACACAATGATGGCGTTGAAGTGGGTAAAATACAAGCATACAGTACAGTTAAAAGTCGAAATGAACATATCAGTCTGCGTCACATCAGATCAGCCCATCAGCGGCGATCGTCATCGTTACCAGACACCAGTCGCCTCTTCAATGCGCGCTTAAACAATGTGATAGGCATGGCGGTAAACTCAGGTGGCAGCGAGTTGTACTGGTCAGCGGCACGATACACGAACTGCCTTTTACCCGCTGCTGAGCCGCGTATGTTGGGGAGACTCAGCAGGTCGTCTCTACGGGTGCTATGCACGTGGTTAGGTCGCTCGCGGTTTCTACGGAATTGGACGGCCAGAGACTCAGGCTGCCCAGTGCGACGGACCTTGTGGAGCAGTGTCAGTGTGTGATGGACGACCAAGTCCGGGGAATCCAGCCAGCCCAGGTCCTCTCGCACGCCAGAGATGTGATCGAATTTGCGCTTTCCAGAAATGATGCGAGCTGCAAAGTTGAATATTTTTTGGATGATAGCCAGATTTTTTCCAGAACCGTTACCGTACACTGCGAGTCCGTAGCGGATATGCGAGAAGACCAGGGCCGAGACGAGGGTGGGTAGGCAGCCGGGTGGTAGGTAGTGACGTAGGTGAGAGATGGCGGTCAGGATGCCAACACACCTCCGAGACAGCTGCTCAACGTGTGAATCCCAAGAAAGATAACGGTCGAAAGTGATACCGAGCTTTTTGGCTTCGTTACCGGGGACGAGGTCCGTGTTGCGAAATTTCACTGTGAACGAGGGCATGTTGCGTAAGTTTTGCCGAGTGCCGATAGGGAGAAGCTCAAATTTTGTTTCGTTTACTTTAAGACCGCTTGACCGAAAGTACGCGTCCAGGGAGGATAGGGCTGCTTCCATGTCACCGATCAGAGCCGGAAGGGCGGATTTTTGGCCAGAGACGAGAACCTGGGTGTCGTCGGCGTATTGCGTGACAAAAGCGCCAGCGGCATGCAGGCTGAGGTCATTTGCAAATAGAGTAAAGAGTAGCGGGCCGAGAGAGGAGCCTTGGAAAACTCCCTGAGTGATTGGACGAGATGCCGATACCAATGTTGAGGAGAGACTGACGCTCTGCGTATGGCCGGACAGGTAGTTAGCAAACCAGGAAGTGTCGATGCAGTAAAGCTGCAATTCGGCTAGCAGTTTGGCATGATCGATGACATCGAAGCAGTGACTCAAATCGATAAGACAAAGGAGCGAAATTTTACTTTGATCCATGGCGGAAAACGCGCGGTCTGAGATGTTGATGAGGGCTGTCTCGGTAGAGTGCCGGGGCCTGAAACCGTGCTGGGATGGGGAGAGGAGATGGTTGGATGCGAGGTAGTGGTGGAGCTGGTGCTGTACCACCTTCTCCACTACCTTCGCCATGACAGGAAGGATCGAGATGGGACGGAAGTTGGAAGGATTGTCATGATCCCCGGACTTGTGTATCGGGTGTACCAGGACATGCTTCCAGACTGCTGGGACTTCGTTAAAAGTGATGCTAGAGTTGATGATGTGCAGTAAAAGAGGGCCGATAGTGTCGAATGAAAGTTTACAAATGCGAATGCAAAGACCATCGTTGCCACACGCGGATGTGTTGCGCATGTTAAACATGATGAGGTGCAAATTACTGAGGGTGATGGGTTCCACCCATGTTCCACCCTTGATGTGTTACTTTTGACCTTCGGGAGTTCGCTAGGATCAGATGCTTATGTAGCTCAACCAGCAGAATGTTGGACTTTGGACTCACTCGCTGCGTCGAACGTTTTCTGAATTTTATGGGGAAAGATTCGTCCCTAACCTGTAGCGGAATTCATACCGGTTGCGTTTATAACTTGCATATTGTGGGTGGCAGCGGTCGAACTCGGAACTACGACCCCGGTAACTTGCAATCATGGGAACATCCTTCCGGCCCGAACATGTGCTTGTGCGTCGTGTCGTACCCTAACGTCGTTAACTTCTATAGTTCTATAGTGGACAGTCTCTCACCTGACTTGCACCTCTGCCTCTGCTGCAGACGCTCCGGCTACCAGAAGGTAGCGACAGTGTGACGATCTGACCTGACTTGCACCTCTGCCTCTGCTGCAGACGCTCTGGCTACCAGAAGGTAGCGACAGTGTGACGATCTGACCTGACTTGCACCTCTGCCTCTGCTGCAGACGCTCCGGCTACCAGAAGGTAGCGACAGTGTGACGATCTGACCTGACTTGCACCTCTGCCTCTGCTGCAGACGCTCCGGCTACCAGAAGGTAGCGACAGTGTGACGATCTGACCTGACTTGCACCTCTGCCTCTGCTGCAGACGCTCCGGCTACCAGAAGGTGGCGACAGAGTGTGACGATCTCACCTGACTTGTACCTCTGCCTCTGCTGCAGACGCTCCGGCTACCAGAAGGTAGCGACAGAGTGTGACGATCTGACCTGACTTGTACCTCTGCCTCTGCTGCAGACGCTCCGGCTACCAGAAGGTAGCGACAGAGTGTGACGATCTGACCTGACTTGTACCTCTGCTGCAGACGCTCCGGCTACCAGAAGGTAGCGACAGAGTGTGACGATCTGACCTGCACCTCTGCCTCTGCTGCAGACGCTCCGGCTACCAGAAGGTAGCGACAGAGTGTGACGATCTGACCTGACTTGTACCTCTGCTGGAGACGCTCCGGCTTCCAGAAGGTAGCGACAGAGTGTGACGATCTGACCTGACTTGTACCTCTGCCTCTGCTGCAGACGCTCCGGCTACCAGAAGGTAGCGACAGAGTGTGACGATCTGACCTGACTTGTACCTCTGCTGGAGACGCTCCGGCTTCCAGAAGGTAGCGACAGAGTGTGACGATCTGACCTGACTTGTACCTCTGCCTCTGCTGCAGACGCTCCGGCTACCAGAAGGTGGCGACAGAGTGTGACGATCTGGCGACCGGCACTCGACACAATGCCGGTAAGTGAGGGCGGTCCGGTCCAGGGTCTCCCAGGGTCGGGGCGGACTGCTGCACAGAGGGCGGCCCGGTCCAGGGTCTCCCAAGGTCGGGGCGGACTCCTGCAGAGGGCGGCCCGGTCCAGGGTCTCCCAAGGTCGGGGCGGACTCCTGCACAGAGGGCGGCCCGGTCCAGGGTCTGGTCTTATCCGGTCCGGAAGCGGAGGGAATTTCAGATGCCCGACGGTGCTGCTGATGCCATGACGACTGGCAAACTGTGGCGACACTTTTGTTGGTGTATCGCGTTTTGATTGGGACCACTCCCATGGGTTTGACTGGAAACTTTGAAAATTATGTGTTTCAAAACCCGTTTCGTAGGCAGATATTCCATTTTAGCTGCTACGTGGTAGACTATCTTAGAAAACCTTTTTCCGACGGTTAACTTGCTAGTTCCCGACAGTGCGTCAGGTCCCATCGACCGCAGAACACGACGCAAAGGTCATCCGAGTCAGAGACGAACCATCTATACGAATCAGACTCCCCCTAAACTCCCCAGGCATACATTCGAGCCAGAGCCAGACTCCCCCGGGGTCCATCTGACCCTGAGCCAGACTCCCCGGGGTCCATCTGACCTGGAGCCAGACTCTCCCGGGGTCCATCCGAGCCAGAGCCAGACTCCCCTTAAACTCCCCAAGCATCCATCCGAGCCAGACTCCCCCTAAACTCCCCAGGCATCCATCCGAGCCAGAGACAGACTCCCCAAGCATCCATCCGAGCCAGACTCCCCCTAAACTTCTCAGGCATCCATCCGAGCCAGAGCCAGACTCCCCCTAAACTTCCCAGGCATCCATCCGAGCCAGAGTCAGGCTCCCCCTAAACTCCCCAAGCATCCATCCGAGCCAGAGCCAGACTCCCCCTAAACTCCCCAAGCATCCATCCGAGCCAGAGCCAGACTCCCCCTAAACTCCCCAAGCATCCATCCGAGCCAGAGCCAGACTCCACCTAAACTCCCCAAGCATCCATACGAGCCAAAGCCAGACTCCCCCTAAACTCATGTTCAGAAACGGTATCGACGTGTATTGCGGCTGGTTTCCCGTTCATCAAATCCCCCCCCCCCCAGATGCCCGTTAATTTCAATAGCAGGCACCTACAAGCAGTCCCACCAACCGGAGCGCCACCTGCTGGTAACAGCACCATCTGCAACACCACAACCTGGAGACCCTCTGCGAACTGTCCAACACACAACGCGGCAAAATCATATTTGTTTCGCCATCGAATGTCTAGTCTCCATGCAAAGGCCTTCTAGTTCCACTTAAACTCGTCCAGCCTATGTAGCGAATGGTCGGACTCCACAGGCACGTAGACGCAGCCACTAACCCAGTGCCGCTCACCCCGCTGGGAACGGCGTCTGTCGGACGTGCTTACTGAAATGTCCGAACTCCAAAACAGCTCTGCATTTCGTGACGAGCCAACGTGAACAGGTTACTCATTCATATGCGAGGGTCTAGAGCTTAGCCTATATGCGAAGACCGCGCCCATTGCGAGTCCAGCGCTCGTGCCAGACAAATCCCATGACGCTGACGTTTCAAAGCGTAGCATGTTGTGCTTAGCAAACCGGAACCTTTATGAGAAAGTCGCAACGTGAATCAACGACGGCCGTCGGAAGTCAGTATGCCGGAGGCACAATCACCATGTGGTGACGTCCAGATGACAATTGAGTGCCAGCCGGCTAAATAGCATGTTTGACCTGTTTAACTCTGTTACAGCACTTTCTTGAGTTGCTTGTATATGAAATTAATTAATTCAATAATTGAGTTATCAATAATTTCGCTGCACTGTACTAATTCCGTTATCATTTCGCTTTCGTGTACTCCGCTGTGAATCAATCCCGAAACGCCTCGTATGTTATAGCAGCTGCTGCATGCCACTTTCCCCTGTGCCTTAAAACCTTCTCGCTCCTCGATTGACGAAAAAATCCGGTCGCTGCGGTCCGATCGTGTATTTACTGTCCCTCAGGCATTGAGCGAATAATGTCCGAGTCGCCAGGGTCGGTGATGGTCATGCCACACACGCGGAAATATTTGCCACAGGCGGTACCGAGCTCGATGTTGTTGCCGTTGTAGTGGTGCACACCAGTCTTGGCCAGCATAGCGTAGTACTCGATCTCAGATTTCCTGTTGGAACACCACGCAGCGTAAACGACAACCAAATGGTGATCTCCCATCAATGCATCACACCTCTATGGGACCAAATACAGACAGATGCCCTGCTCAAACAGCTAGTGTTGTTTAGCAACCTTGCAGAGATAATTGAGGAATAACTACTGCTTCAGCCAGAGATGGACAATAACAATTAACTTGCAAATGGCATGCAAAGGCACAAAAAACACTGCACCATGTACAAACATTACTCTGGTGGTTGAGTTAAAAAGGACGTTTAAGAGCACACACATTAATGAGCAGGACCTATTATACAAATTTGCATTAACTTGCATTAACTAAATTTGCATAACATTAGCAAACCCTAAAAATCTCAATTTACTGCAAAGGCCTTACTGATACCAAGATAATGTTACAAACTATTGTACTTTATGCAGTACATTTAATTAATGTAAGACACAGTAAGGCTTTTGCTGGAGGGGCGTTCGAGACTTCTCCATAGACGTTCAGACCCAATTGTGGGCTGAAGGTCTACTTCTCAGTCTCACCTAAGGGCGGGGGTGTTGCTGGCAATGATAACAAGCTTAGCTTTGCCCAGGCGAAGCTGCTTCAGAGTCTGCTTGTAGCCGAAGCAATATTTGCCCGATTTCATCACCAGGGCGAGCCGAGAGTTAATCGACTCCAGGGCCTTCTTCTGCAAGTGACAGAAATGAGACAAGTCTGGTCAGTTCAGAAATTTGCATTCAATATCAACAAGGAAAACTGCACCACAATTTTCCACTAAAATTAGTTCTAAGCTTAATCTTAAGCATCTGTAAGCAGACTTATGTTTGGTTAGTCACGTGTCTAACCATACCGATAAATCAAACAAATGAGTCCAGCTATTCTGTCACAATTTATTTGACATCTGAAGCATGTTCCTGAATAATTTACTATGTTTTAATTTCCTGGAACTCTGAGCTATCTTTTGATGTCAATCTGAGAGTATGTATACGAAGAGGGCATGATGATGCACAGACAGACAAATTAATAGTTGTATTGGTACTATAATTAAAGTCTTGAGGTCAGCATGTAAGCTGAACACGTTAACAATACATACCTGTTTCTTCTGGGCGACCATGATTGCAGCTCACAGCTTCTGAAAATAAAGCAATATTTGTTACACAAATCCATTGATACCCTGTGAAACATTCAATAACAGTACCTACACCATCTATTCAGAAATGGGTTGGAGGGTGGGAGATATCCAGGGTTGGAGAACACCTATTCAAGGAACAACCTTTTCATTTTTCACTTTAGTTATCTATCCGGTCAGTATGTTGTCATTTTATTTTTAGATTAAAACAAACATTCTCCAATTACAAAAGTATTGAAATTCAAATCAGGATTTGTTTTGCCTTAATACCACAAATATGCACAAACGTAACAGAACCAAGGGCAATCCAGTTTGGCTTACCCCAGAAGTAAGGAGTGCTATACAAACTAAAAGAAGTGCATTTGGCATTTTGAAGGGATCTTCACTAGATATAAATCAGAAGGCCTACCAGAATGCAAGAAATTCAGTTAAGAAAAAGGTCAGAGCAGCTAAAAGGGCAAAGGAACTTGATTTAGCTAGACATTGTAATGCAGATAGTAAGAAGTTCTTCAGTTTTTATAAGTTAAGTACAGTTTCCAAAAATATAGGTCCATTTAAGGTAGATGATGTGTTAGTTAGCAAGGACAGTGAAATGGTTGAAGTGCTTAATGATCAGTTTCAATCTGTCTTTACTATCGAGGACCAGAGTAGTATTGCAGCACTTCAGCCTGAGCTAGAGACAGAGGAGACTATAGGAGAGCTAGGTGGCATAAGTAGTGAACTTGTTCTAGAATATCTAAAGAAAGTAAGGCCTAACAAGGCAGAAGGACCTGATGAAATCCATGCTAGACTTTTAAGAGAATCTGAAAGGGAGTTGTCGGTTCCATTAGCCATAATATTTTCTAAATCACTTGCAGATAGTAAAATTCCACTTGATTGGAAAAGAGCAAATGTTGTTCCTATTCATAAAAAGGGAGATAGAAGTAAAGAGGAAAACTATAGACCAGTTAGTCTGACCTCATTAGTCTGCAAGGTGCTTGAATCAATCATCAAAGATAAGATTGTTGAATTCTTGGAGCAAAATGAACTCATCAAAGATACACAGCATGGCTTTAGGAAGGGCCGTTCTTGTTTAACTAATCTTCTGGAGTTTTTGGATGTTGCAACAGATAGCGTTGATCAGGGTAAACAGCTAGATGTAGCTTTTCTTGATTTCAGTAAAGCATTTGACAAAGTCCCCCATACAAGACTGGGGTTGCAACTTAAAATTCATGGGATCAGGGGCAAGATTCTGGATTGGATAGAAACGTGGCTTTCAGGACGCCAGCAAAGGGTTATATTGAATGGGTGCCAATCACAATGGAAGGAGGTTCTCAGTGGGGTTCCACAGGGCTCAGTCCTGGGCCCATTGCTTTTTATAATATTTGTGAATGCAATTGAGAACAGTATAGACAGCAAAGTCTTGAAATTTGCAGACGATCTAAAAGTTGTCAGGATTATTAGAGGAAAACATGATCAGGATGTTTTTCAATCAGATCTGGACAAGCTAGTTGAGTGGTCTGAAGCATGGCAGATGAAATTCAATTTGAGTAAATGTAAGATTATGCACGCTGGACGGGTTAGCAGTAAACATAGGTATGAAATGGGTGGGCAGAAAATGGAGCAGATTGAAAAGGAAAGAGATTTAGGTGTCGTGGTAAACAATAGACTATCAGCGTCAGACCAGGTTGTAGAAGCTAGGAAAAAGGCACTTAGAATGCTAGGGGCCATTAACAGAAATGTTTCCTACAAGAGTGAAAAGGTAATAACAAAACTGTATTGTGCATACGTTAGACCACATTTGGAGTATTGTGTACAAGCCTGGTCTCCAACATATGAGAAAGATTGCTGGTTGTTAGAAAGAGTTCAAAAAAGGGCAACAAAAATGATTAATTGTCTTGGTAGTTTACCTTATGAAGATAGATTAAGGAAATTGGGTATGTTTTCACTTAGATATAGAAGGAGATCTAATTGAAGTCTTCAAATTTGTAAATAGTCAGCATTCTGGATATTTAAAGGGTATGTTTGAGTTCAATAGGGAAAATCGAGGTAGAGGTCATCAGCATAAACTCATTATGAAACAAAGTAGGACTAGGCTACGACAGTCATTTTTCAGTAGAAGGGTTGTAGGACATTGGAATATGCTACCAGGGGATGTCGCTGATGCAGTGACACTTGCTTCCTTCAAAATTAGATTAGATAAATACTTTACAGAGAAGGGATTAGTTCATAAATACTCGTGGGATTAGCCTTCTTTTATGCAGGTAGAGTAAGGTGATTTGAAGGGGCGAGACTGGTGGGGGGGGGGGGGGGGGGGGTGCAACCTCGGATGGGCCCAAGAGGCTCTTTGTTGCACTTTTCTTTTATGTCTTTATGTCTTTATGTCTTTATGTTTATGTACTATACTATCCTGTGCATATACCACAGCACTGGTGTCTGTTTCTGACAATATTGTATTGTAATGCTTTGAAAATAAGCCATGCATAAAACTTTGTATAGAACTATAAGAGAATGCCACAAATGACCAAGTTAGTAAATGGTGGCTTTACACAAATCACCTATGCTAAATGCTGAAGATATCAACAGCAAACCAAGACCAAACCAATACCAAGTTACAGACATTGTCAGACCAATACCAAGTTACAGACAATTATCAATAATTGGATGCAGTGCGTAGACTAGTGGAATTGTTTTAACACCTCTGTACAGGAAAAGTATCTGTATAATGATACCTCAAAGCATCAAACAGCATAATAGCTAGCCTGAAGCATGGACATTTGTTGAATTTATCACAGAAAAATAGCTTGAATCTCTCTTGTAATTGCCATCTGCTCCTAACCACAACACTCATCATTACAATACAAACATGGTGGCAGCTATATCATTTGGCTATCAAAATTACAATTAAATGTCAGGCACACACATACATACACAGATTATGAAAATAGAACCTACAATCCAATCCCAAGGACCAGGATCCATTGGGATGATAGATCCAACTTCAGAGGTTCGCCAGTATCATAGATCAGTGCCCCAAAGTTTTTTTTTTGAGGGATCAACAAGGATCCAAGAAATTTGGTAGTGTTAGGTGATTGGATCAACAGGGCTCCCATATCTGCCATTATGATGATCCATATCTCAGAAGCCTATAATTTAACCTTTACCCTGGTGGGGGAATTTTGATCCCACCCTCCAGGGTTTCTCGGGGATAGTGGGAAAACAGCAGTAGATTTGGCACAGCTATTTTGGAATCAATCACCCACATTTTGTGAACATTTTTATATCAGGTAAGGTCACCAGGTCGCACTGTGACCTTAGCTCCAAAAATGTTTGTGGTAGTGCCTTTTGGATGCAGTTGTGAAATTTGTGTGCAGTCCAAGAAATTTGAAACTTACAGGATTTCATAAGGTCCTACAACTTGTGTATCTCAGATTTGTTGTTATATCAGTGACCAGGCCAGACCAATTTAGTGACCTCCTCCCCATTTTGTTGTCAATGGGAAAATATACAAATGCTACTTATTCAGAGAATATGCATTAGATCAGGTCAATTATTTAAATAATGATATTTTAGCTAATTCCTGATGACCCAACTACAATTGTTGCTCAGTGACCCATCCAAGGTCAACTGAGGTCATGAGAGGTCACCAGCACTTTTTTTGCCAATAACTCTTTTTATAATTAAGATAGACGTGCAAATGATACCACTGTGTTTGCCTTGAACATAAGTAGAAAATTAAGTAGAAAATGGTAACAAAATTGTTTTTAATATGAAAAGCAGAAGTTTTTTATATTTAATATTTATTAATTAATATTATAAGTCAATATTTGTCAATCAATATCACAATTCATAATTTGGTAGTGGAAAAATCACTCCTAAAATGGAGAGTGGGAATGGAAAATTATTAACATTTGGGAGTCATCCCCACCCAAATAAAAACAAATTTGAATCACTGCCTTAGTCAGGTGAACTATGGTAATCTGGACCCATTTTTGGAACACTACCCAAAAATGGGTATGCTTGTTCCAAAAATGGGTAGGGAAATCGACCTTCATGACTCAACATGATCCACACAATGATTGGTGTCAATGCATTGTGCCAATGACATCAGATTCTGCACCCTCAACTTTATTGATAGTGTGAGCATTACAAAAATACAAGGTTTCTTTCAAATTGTATTGAAGTTGCACAATCTTGGGGCAGCAAAATCATGCATTTTGAACTGAACCATAGAAAGTAAACTACTGGCCCACTTGAATGATCACCATTTACAAAGAAACCTGTTTCCAAACAAATAGCAGCATTTTCACTAATATTTACTTTACCTTTACTGTTCATGGTTCCGTTCAAAACACATGATTTTGCCCTCCCCCGATCGTGCAACTTCAATCAAATTAAAAAGAAATCTTGGATTTTTGTAATGCTCAAGCGATCAATAGTCAAGGGTGCTAAATTTGATGACATCACTGGCATAATGTCAACACACCAATCAATGTGTGGATCATGTTTAGTCATGAAGGCCGATTTCCGTACCCATTGTTGGGTATGGTGTTCAGACTGGTTATTGATTCAACCGATTGAATCAACTGAAATTGTTCAATCAAAATCCATTGAATCGAAGAAAAATTGATTAACCATCGGATTCATGATTAAATCAAAACCTGCAAAGAAAGAAGACTGCTTGCATCAAAAAGACTGCAAAATGGTGAGTCAAACATGATTTGATTATCCATGAATAAAATGTCAACTGAATCATTCATATTCCAAAATGAAAAGTGATTGAATCCTTCCAAAAAAAGGTGCATCAATAACCAGTGTTCCAAAAATGGATCCAGATTACTATAGTTCACTCGACTGGCCTGAGTCACCAAATGTTGACAGCAGCACCAACGACAGCATAGTTAGTGGCTGTGACCCTTAATTTTAAACAATTTCCAAACATAGTGGTTCATTTATTTTCAACATTAGGAGTTGTGTATTTTGTCTGGCTGTATATAATACAATTCTGATCAATAAAAAGAACCATTTTTCCAAAACAATATAAATCCTGTTGCAGTCAAATGAAAAATCGAAAAACATTAAACAAATAATATTGCACCCACAACACCGTTTGATACCGTAAATATCAACAAGAAATCACCGCTTAAAAATTGCGTACCTCACTCGGACCGGATCACAGGCCGGAAAGGCTGACTTAGTGAAGGAGCTTCTAACTTATCTTTCATGGCATTATGTTTTTTACTTTTTCCATTAAAATCTGTTCAAAAACTTTTTTCTTCAAAGATTTATGCACACAAAAAAAATTATAGAGCTGTTCTTTTTCTACTTCTGAAGAAAGTTCTCAGAAGGGAAACAATAAAATATAAGCACTACACTAATGTAAGCGAAAGAGAGGAAGTTGTAGATGTCACTGTTTATTCAGCTATAGATGTCGCTAGTAGCCAAAGGTCGTCGCTAAAGTGCAAGAGTAGCCGCTACCACGGTAAGCGTAAAGCGGCAGATAATGCCCCGACGCTTAGCTGCTGATAAGTCCTATGTGCAGTGGCGTCGCCACAAAATTTTGAGTGGGTGCCAGCCATATATTTTTTTGTGTGTTGGGGGGGGGGGGGGGCGAACCTTTGGAGCGTTTGTGGGGGGGGGGGCGAACCAGGGTGTGCGTTTGTGGGGGGGGGAGTCCATAGGGCTATGTTAAAAATAAAATCCTGCAGAGGGAGGTCGGACTTCGGCCAGAGCGATCCTGGGAGGCCCGGCCCCCCTTGTGGCGACGACCCTGGTTATATGTGAGCTATTTCGAATCCTGCGGTCCGTCCCATTCGATTATTTTCGATTGGATGAAATTCGATGGATTACGATTTTCACTTCGAATATAGTGTTTCCCTCAGCATATTTGGTCAAAAAAAAATGGCTAAACTTTTGCTCCAGGCCGTTCCCAGTCCCTGACTCCTGTGAATTATATTGTTACTCTACACGTAGGTCACATACGTAGTACTTAGAAATTAGTCGCGTTTTTTTTTGGTGCTCTATAGTTGTCATACAAATTACAAACGCATTTTCATGGAATTTGGTTGAAATCCTTGAATAAGTCATTTATATAAGTCGCCAACTTCATGGATGTTAATCCATTTCAGTTTGTTTTATATTATACCATATGTTACATGATATATGCTACATGTTCCAAGGACTGCTTGAATGTAGCAAAAGCCGCTGCTATCATTGCGATTTAATCACTCCGGATTGCTGATAGTGTATTAGCTCGACAGTGACCAGCAGTTGGTGTTTCTTGTTTTCTCTGCTGCCACCCAGCCAACCAGACCCTGTACTGGTGGCCGACAAAGATAGTTAATCGCAGACACAAGTCCTGGGTTGATAGCAGGACAGCATTGACCTGACATGGAGCTGAAGGCAGAGCCACTCTACCCGGGACTTTCTCATCATAACATAACACAGCATAACATCGAAAGAAGCAAACTGTAGCTCAACTAGCACTCGATCTCTGAGCTACGCTCGAAATGCTTACAACGCTCCATGTATCACTACACCAGCGTTATGTTCTGATAGCCAGAAGCGCTCATGTCACCGATGGCACCTTTGGCGTCGATGAACTGCAGCATAACGATGATGTAGGTGAGGACGGCAGACCAGATGCCGAGCAGGGCGGAGCGTCGCAGCCGGTACAGACCGAGGTATCCGGCCGTGTCCAGGTCACGGGTCACCTCGCGCTGCAGTCGGTCGGCGCGGGGGGCCAGCTGGGGCCGCGCAGCCTCCAGGCGCAGCAGCAGCTGTCCCGCCCCCGGCAGCGGCCCAGCCCCACCAGCAGCCCCTGGCTGGCTTCGCACGGGCCGACCAGTGTGACGAGCGCGCTGCAGAAGTACGACACCAGCAGCGCCAGCTCGGTCACGCTGACCCTGTCGCTGTTGAAGAACAGGTATGCCACCGCCACGACCAGGAGGATCTGGATCAGCACGCCGTACAGCATGGCTGGGATGAGCTCGGCCGCGGCGGCCGCCGTCAGCTGAGTGAGGCTGCTGGAGACGCGGCGCAGCAGCCGCGCCGCGTGCCGCAGCCGTCGCGCCGAGTCAGCCCGTCCCGCCCGGCCACCGCCGGCGCCAGGGCCGAGTTGAGCGCCTTCTGGGAGGTCTCCAGCAGACTGGCTGCCAGCAGGAACTTCACGGGGACCAGCTGGAAGCAGAACATGACGGGCGTGAGGACGACGATGAGTACCGCGTTCACGTCCAGGACGCCACGGGACGCTGTCGCCGCAGACAAGACTCCCAAGACTCCACAACGTCGCTGTCACCGCGGTGTGGTCCAAATTGGCGAGCAGCGAGCCGGCTGGCACCAGGACGACGATCATCCACAGGTGCCGCACGATGGGACGAGATCTAGCTTCGTTCTTGTCACGGAACTCAGCGAATTCCGTAGTTCCTGGAGCAGCGCCAGCAGACGCGATAGCAGCGCCGCGTAGCGGCGGCGTCCGCAAGCGAAGGTCCCGGTCAAGGTGATCTACGGGATGATGACTCCGAGTCCGAAGTAATTGGTTACGACGAACACCCTGATCCAGTGAAGACCTGCCGTCAACAGCATCCGACCGTACCTGAATTGCAGCACGGCGAAGAAGCCAGATATTGCGGAGGCGATGGCGTACAGGGTGCCGGTGTATAGAGCGACGGGCGCCAGCCGCGGCCGCCGCACAGACCGGACAGCTGCAGTAGACGGATCAGGGCGCGCGCCGACCAGCCCACCGGGTCCGGACCCACAGCGGGTCACCGGGTCCCGGCCGGACCACGGCGGAGTCCCGGGTCCCGGCCGGACCCACGGCGGAGTCCAGGGTCGCGGAGTTCACAGTGGAAACATGGAGACTGGCGGAGACGCTCGGGAGACGCGATCGGTCGCGGCTGGACTGCGGTGATGACATCCCCGGAGCGTCGGTGATAGGTGACGGCAGAACGGTGAACGGAGCTCGCTCGGAGGGGAGACGCAGAGGTGCCGGCAGCCCGCGGTAGAGTGACCAGGCGGGTCCCCGTGGCGGAGTGACCAGGCGGGTCCCCGCGGCGGAGTGACCAGGCGGGTCCCCGTGGCGGAGTGACCAGGCGGGTCCCGCGGCGGAGTGACCAGGCGGGTCCCCGCGGCGGAGTGACCAGGCGGGTCCCGTGGCGGAGTGACCAGGCGGGTCCCCGCCGCGGAGTGACCAGGCGGGTCCCCGTGGCGGAGTGACCAGGCGGGTCCCGCGGCGGAGTGACCAGGCGGGTCCCCGCGGCGGAGTGACCAGGCGGGTCCCGCGGCGGAGTGACCAGGCGGGTCCCCGCGGCAGAGTGACCAGGCGGGTCCCCGTGGCGGAGTGACCAGGCGGGTCCCCGCGGTAGAGTGATCAGGCGGGTCCCGCGGCGGAGTGACCAGGCGGGTCCCCGCGGTAGTGACCAGGCGGGTCCCCGCGGCGGAGTGACCAGGCGGGTCCCCGCGGCGGAGTGACCAGGCGGGTCCCCGCGGTAGAGTGATCAGGCGGGTCCCGCGGCGGAGTGATCAGGCGGGTCCCCGCAGTAGAGTGTCCGCGTACTGACGCAGCCCAGGCCGGCATCTGAACTAATTAGAGGGTCACGCAACCGTACTGACGCAGCCCAGGCCTGAGGCCGGCATCTGAACTAATTAGTTATCAGGACGTGCAAACTTCGACAGCGTACACCGCCGAGCGGCGAGCGGTGCCTCGGGATAATACGGAGCCAGACCGGCTCTGCGTACACCGCCGAGCGGCGAGCGGTGCCTCGGGATAATACGGAGCCAGACCGGCTCTGCGTACACAGCGTACACCGCCGAGCGGCGAGCGGTGCCTCGGGATAATACGGAGCCAGACCGGCTCTGCGTACACCGCCGAGCGGCGAGCGGTGCCTCGGGATAATACGGAGCCAGACCGGCTCTGCGTACACCGCCGAGCGGCGAGCGGTGCCTCGGGATAATACGGAGCCAGACCGGCTCTGCGTACACAGCGTACACCGCCGAGCGGCGAGCGGTGCCTCGGGATAATACGGAGCCAGACCGGCTCTGCGTACACCGCCGAGCGGCGAGCGGTGCCTCGGGATAATACGGAGCCAGACCGGCTCTGCGTACACAGCGTACACCGCCGAGCGGCGAGCGGTGCCTCGGGATAATACGGAGCCAGACCGGCTCTGCGTACACCGCGTACACCGCCGAGCGGCGAGCGGTGCCTTGGGATAATACGGAGCCAGACCGGCTCTGCGTGCACAGCGTACACCGCCGAGCGGCGAGCGGTGCCTCGGGATAATACGGAGCCAGACCGGCTCTGCGTACACAGCGTACACCGCCGAGCGGCGAGCGGTGCCTCGGGATAATACGGAGCCAGACCGGCTCTGCGTACACAGCCGAGCGGCGAGCGGCGAGCGGTGCCTCGGGATAATACGGAGCCAGACCGGCTCTGCGTACACCGCCGAGCGGGGAGCGGTGCCTCGGGATAATACGGAGCCAGACCGGCTCTGCGTACACAGCGTACACCGCCGAGCGGCGAGCGGTGCCTCGGGATAATACGGAGCCAGACCGGCTCTGCGTACACAGCGTACACCGCCGAGCGGCGAGCGGTGCCTCGGGATAATACAGAGCCAGACCGGCTCTGCGTACACCGCCGAGCGGCGAGCGGTGCCTCGGGATAATACGGAGCCAGACCGGCTCTGCGTACACCGCCGAGCGGCGAGCGGTGCCTCGGGATAATACGGAGCCAGACCGGCTCTGCGTACACCGCCGAGCGGCGAGCGGTGCCTCGGGATAATACGGAGCCAGACCGGCTCTGCGTACACCGCCGAGCGGCGAGCGGTGCCTCGGGATAATACGGAGCCAGACCGGCTCTGCGTACACCGCCGAGCGGCGAGCGGTGCCTCGGGATAATACGGAGCCAGACCGGCTCTGCGTACACCGCCGAGCGGCGAGCGGTGCCTCGGGATAATACGGAGCCAGACCGGCTCTGCGTACACCGCCGAGCGGCGAGCGGTGCCTCGGGATAATACGGAGCCAGACCGGCTCTGCGTACACAGCGTACACCGCCGAGCGGGGAGCGGTGCCTCGGGATAATACGGAGCCAGACCGGCTCTGCGTACACCGCCGAGCGGCGAGCGGTGCCTCGGGATAATACGGAGCCAGACCGGCTCTGCGTACACAGCGTACACCGCCGAGCGGGGAGCGGTGCCTCGGGATAATACGGAGCCAGACCGGCTCTGCGTGCACAGCGTACACCGCCGAGCGGCGAGCGGTGCCTCGGGATAATACGGAGCCAGACCGGCTCTGCGTACACAGCGTACACCGCCGAGCGGCGAGCGGTGCCTCGGGATAATACGGAGCCAGACCGGCTCTGCGTACACCGCCGAGCGGCGAGCGGTGCCTCGGGATAATACGGAGCCAGACCGGCTCTGCGTACACAGCGTACACCGCCGAGCGGCGAGCGGTGCCTCGGGATAATACGGAGCCAGACCGGCTCTGCGTGCACAGCGTACACCGCCGAGCGGCGAGCGGTGCCTCGGGATAATACGGAGCCAGACCGGCTCTGCGTACACCGCCGAGCGGCGAGCGATGCCTCGGGATAATACAGAGCCAGACCGGCTCTGCGTACACCGCCGAGCGGCGAGCGGTGCCTCGGGATAATACAGAGCCAGACCGGCTCTGCGTACACCGCCGAGCGGCGAGCGGTGCCTCGGGATAATACAGAGCCAGACCGGCTCTGCGTACACCGCCGAGCGGCGAGCGGTGCCTCGGGATAATACGGAGCCAGACCGGCTCTGCGTACACAGCGTACACCGCCGAGCGGCGAGCGGTGCCTCGGGATAATACGGAGCCAGACCGGCTCTGCGTACACCGCCGAGCGGCGAGCGGTGCCTCGGGATAATACAGAGCCAGACCGGCTCTGCGTACACCGCCGAGCGGCGAGCGGTGCCTCGGGATAATACGGAGCCAGACCGGCTCTGCGTACACAGCGTACACCGCCGAGCGGCGAGCGGTGCCTCGGGATAATACGGAGCCAGACCGGCTCTGCGTACACCGCCGAGCGGCGAGCGGTGCCTCGGGATAATACGGAGCCAGACCGGCTCTGGGAATGACACATAGACACGGTCATAAACTTGCAGTGCCGGTTGCCTGGCGCATTTACTGTGGGTTATTATTTTCATTTTTATTTATTATGGGTAGCTATTCGCCTAATGCAGGTACCGGCGTAAGCATTTTCATTAGATTGCACAGACACAATGTGCCGCATGATCCTTTACAGGGCTGTAATTGAAGTTGTTTACCTGAACTTGAACGGGCGTCGTAGCTGTGGGGAACCTGTAAACGGGGGCTTGCGAACCAAAGTGTGTAGTGTAATGAGGCCAGACAGGAAGAGCTATGAATTGTGGAAGTCCTGGGAAATAAATGACGATGATGTATAGGTACTAGCGTAGTGGTCACCCGGGGCGGCCGACCCGCTTATGATTACCTTGGCCGGTTTTTGCGTGTCGTGAACAGAACTCATCGGGTTTTGCAGGATGATAAAATATGGCATGCGGTTAATGCTGTCAGTACCTACTACCAACATGGGCGAGGAGCGCGCTGCAACGCTCGCCTGGCTTCTATTCACTCCGAAATTGTAAAGACCGAGCATCAAAAGCGGGTGACGATTGGGGACGCTCCCAGCTTTGGTCCATTTCACTTCCATTTTAATTTCCATTTACCTCGCCAGGTTTAATACCACTTCTACGTGTTGAAATGATGAGTAGTAACCGGGCAATGCTGGGCTTCAATTGGATCGCCTTTGGAAACGCTGGCTGCGAAAGCTGTAATCGTTAGCTCTGACGTACAGACATGACTTATAAGACCATGTTGCTTCGACAGCACAGCACACGGCCTGAGGACCCGTTCGTGGTCACCACCTTTGGCGCAGGCTCGTTTCCATACAGCATGCGCTATTCCGAAGAGTTCAAATAGGCGGCCAACATGGAATACTAGCAATTACTACTTTTACCAGGTTGCCTGCCTGTGTCTGATGGCACCGTGCCACTACCCGCTGATCTGTCTCCATTCTGTATATGACTGAACAGATTTCCGTTGCCCAACCAAACCTATCTCAAAACGCTCCCTACAATACATCAAACTTCGAATGTTAAAACGTCAATGTTTATTCAAACATTTCACAATCTGACTGTAAAAGCGACGCGATTGCCCTGGAACCCACCAGCGACATTTCGTTAAATATACCCTTAACGTCGCTGTGTAGCATCTCTAGCCTAGACTCCACCACTCACGCTACCGTCGGCGGGTTCAGCGGCGGTGGCGGGCGACCGGCCGGCAGCGGCGACGCCGCCGGTCAGTTGGCCGCCGCCGCCTCCGCCGCCTCGGCTGCCGCGGCGCCGGCGGCCAGCAGGGCGTCGTCTCCGACCCAGCGCGGCGACACGGCCAGCAGCAGGTGGTTCTTCTCGCTGCAGTCGGTCGGCTCGGCCACTGTCAGCAGCACGCGGTAGCCGGCCTCGCGTAGGTGGGCGGCGCGGTCAGAGTCGACCAGCGCCATGCAGCGGCGACCCTGGCGGGACTTCTCAGAGCCGTCCGCGTGAGTTTGATCCGCCGCGTGGCCGAGCACGAGCCAGTCGCGCGGCGCGGCGCCTGTGCGCTGGCCGGCCGCGCTACGCGGGTACCGCACGTTACCGAAGTCGTGCACAGCGCCGTAGCAGCAGGGGCAGCAGAGGAAGGAGGCCCCGGCGGCCAGGCACCGCTCGGCGACTAGGTCAGTCGCCACACCGCACGCGTGCAGCGCCACGCCCAGCTGGAACTGGCCGCGGTAGAACTCCATGTTGCACTGGTAGAGGCTGACGTTGGTGAGTTTGAGAACGGCCGCGCGATCTTGGCCTCTCCGCAGCGACTCCTCCTTGTTCTCCACGAGCACGACGTGACAGTCGGGCCGGAGCACCGCCAGCAGCAGACCGAGGTGACCCCCGCCGCAGCAGAAGTCCACGATGGTGTCCCCAGGCCGGGCGGTGCGCACCGCCAGCCAGGCCAGGTTCTCCAGCTGGTGCTGTTTGCGGAGAAGCCGACTGGCGGGCAGACCACCCTCCGCCGGGCTGGCGGCGGCCGGGAGCGCGTCCCAGTCGAGCCGCAGCTGGCCGCTGCCGGGGTGCGCCGCCACACGGCTGACGAACCGCGCCGTCTCCAGCCGCTCCAGCGCCGCCGCCACATCCGACTGTACCGTGAATAGACGGTTTTTGGGCTTGTAGCGCGCCGGATCTTTCTTGTACAGGCTCTGCGGCTTGACCTCCGGTAGTATTAGCACCAGCGTCGGTCCCACTCGTCCCTCCGACCCCTCAGACGCCCCAGCCTGCTCCGGCGGGAAGCAGGCAGCCCACATATCGGCCAGCCCCTCCACCGCCTCCACCGTGGCCATCCACTGGCTGACAGCCGGCGCCGCCTGCTGCAGACTCAGACCGTGTGGCTGAAGGGCCCCCACCATCAGTCGCAGGCAGGGGTACAGCAGCAGGTCACTAATCGTCAGCACGTGGCCCTCGGCGTACGTGTGCTTCACACACTGCAGCGCCGTCCGGTGGTCGCCGCTGCTCCACTTGCGGACCGTGCCGCCCGACGCCTGGTCCTGCTTCCACACGTTGTGCACGCGCAGTGGTTGACGCATGTGGTGCTCAAACTGCAGCAGCTCGGGAGGCACCGTGAACGAAGTAGAGCCAGCAGAAGCAGCAGCAGCAGCAGCACCGGCGGCGGCTGGCTCGGACGTCACGGCGGCTGAATCAGTACAGGCCGAGACCGGTTCAGAACCAGCCGAGACCGGTTCAGAACCAGCTGAGACCGGTTCAGAACCAGCTAAGACCAGTTCAGAAACAGCTGATACCAGTTCAGAACCAGCTGAGACCGGTTCAGAACCAGCTAAGACCAGTTCAGAAACAGCTGATACCAGTTCAGAACCAGCTGAGACCGGTTCAGAAACAGCTGAGACCGCCTCAAAACTACATGAGACCGGTTCAGCCGCACCAACAGCCGACTCAGAACTGACTGGCGCCGACTCAGCTGCGTCGGCAGCTGACTCAGGGCTGACTGGCGCCGAGTCGGCTGCGTCGGCCGCCGGAGCGGTGCCCTCCGGCGGCGCCTCTCCTCTGACCGCTGTGAGCGCGGCCCGCAGCGCCGCGGGTACATCCCTCTCACAGAACCGGGTCCAGAGAGACGCGTCCGCGGGCGGCGCCAGCGTGCCTCGCCGGAACCCCAGCAGGCTGTCATCCCTGTGACAGTAGTGCCCTCCGTCGGGCCTCCGCAGGCCATCCACAGTCTTCACTCCGTGGCGCACCACAGCACAGAGGCCGGCCACACAGAGACGCTCGGAGGAGAGGTGTGCCGCCGGCAGATGGCAGGCCGCTACCTCCGGCGGTAGTTCCCCTTCAGACACCGCCGGACGGGGCAGGAGGACCCTCACCGTCGGGCCGGGACAGTCCCGTTCCGGCACCACCACCGGCTGGATCCAGGCTGGAGGTACACCAGCGCAGCGCAGAGCCAGCAGCGCGGCCGCAGTTTCGGCCGGGGCCAGGCCGGCAGAGTCCAGACAGGGCAGGTAGATCCGCAGGTCATCGTGGTCGGAGAGGATGGCGGCGTCGCCCGGCTGCGGGCCCAGGCGATAGGAGAACCTGCCGTCTCCTACCGGCTGCGGGTCATGTCTGAGGGAGAGGAAAGGTAGCCGTTAACGGACGGATACATCAACATACAGACAGGAGGGCCGTCTCCTACCGGCTGCGGGTCATGTCTGAGGGACAGGAAAGGTAGCCGTTAACGGACGGATGCATCAACATACAGACAGGAGGGCCGTCTCCTACCGGCTGCGGGTCATGTCTGAGGGAGAGGAAAGGTAGCCGTTAACGGACGGATACATCAACATAGACAGGAGGGCCGGTCGTCTCCCATCGGCTGCGCGTCATGTCACTTTCGGAGAAAGGTGAACATTAACGGACAGGGGCATCAACAAACAAGCATTAGCAGAGGAGACACATTCTTTTCACATCGTTAGTTAACATACAATGGAATAGTTGCATAGGTAACTTAGGCGATTCTGAAAAAACTCACAGCGGTTTTGGAGCAAATAACATGCAACTTTCTTTATCAATATTTTCTTCTTCTTTTCATTATGTCCATCATTCTAAACATTCTTTTAAAGTTTCAAGTTCGTAAAGGAGGCCCGCAAGTTTAACTAGGAATCGTGCATTGGATTCGGTTATATAAACAACACCCAGCTGATATAATCTGCAATGGCAAGTGAGCACGCACACAATATTTCCCGCTCGAAGCGCATCACTACATCCTATCAGTAGCCACCATCTACCTGGTGACCGCCGCACCTACCCTGTGGCCATGTTGCGCTACACCTGCGAGGCGAGCTGGCGCTGTATTTTGACGAGAGCACCGCGCTCCAACTGGTGTTGTCTGACGATCACCGCGCCGCCCGAGAGGAGAGCAGTGCAGAGAGAGATGAGCTCCAGCAGCCAGAACTGCCGCGCTGCCCGGTTACTGGTACCGTCACACCTGAAGGTACAGACAACAGGCACGCGTCAGATACAGATACAGACAACAGGCACGCGGTCAGATACAGCTACATACAACAGGCACGCGTCAGATACAGATACATACAACAGGCACGCGTCAGATACAGATACAGACAACAGGCACGCGTCAGATACAGATACAGACAACAGGCACGCGTCAGATACAGATACAGACAACAGGCACGCGTCAGATACAGATACAGACTACAGGCACGCGTCAGATACAGATATATACAAAAGGCACGCGTCGTCAGATACAGATACATACAACAGGCACGCGTCAGATACAGATACAGACAACAGGCACGCGTCAGATACAGATACAGACAACAGGCACGCGTCAGATACAAATATATACAACAGGCACGCGTCAGATACAGATACATACAACAGGCACGCGTCAGATACAGATACAGACAACAGGCACGCGTAAGATACAGATATATACAACAGGCACGCGTCAGATACAGATACATACAACAGGCACGCGTGAGATACAGATATATACACCGGTCACGCGTCAGATACAGGTATATACAACAGGCACGCGTCAGATACAGATATATACACCGGTCACGCGTCAGATACAGATATATACACCGGTCACGCGTCAGATACAGGTATATACACCGGTCACGCGTCAGATACAGATATATACACCGGTCACGCGTCATATACAGATACAGACAACAGGCACGCGTCAGATACAGATATATACACCGGTCACGCGTCAGATACAGATACAGACAACATGCACGCGTCAGATACAGATATATACAACAGGCACGCGTCAGATACAGATACATACAACAGGCACGCGTCAGATACAGATATATACACCGGTCACGCGTCAGATACAGGTATATACAACAGGCACGCGTCAGATACAGATATATACACCGGTCACGCGTCAGATACAGATATATACACCGGTCACGCGTCAGATACAGATACAGACAACAGGCACGCGTCAGATACAGATATATACACCGGTCACGCGTCAGATACAGATACAGACAACAGGCACGCGTCAGATACAGATACACCGGTCACGCGTCAGATACAGATACACCGGTCACGCGTCAGATACAGATATATACACCGGTCACGCGTCAGATACAGGTATATACACCGGTCACGCGTCAGATACAGATATATACACCGGTCACGCGTCAGATACAGATATATACACCGGTCACGCGTCAGATACAGATATATACACCTGTCACGCGTCAGATACAGATATATACACCGGTCACGCGTCAGATACAGATATATACACCGGTCACGCGTCAGATACAGATACATACACCGGTCACGCGTCAGATACAGATACACCGGTCACGCGTCAGATAAGATATATACACCGGTCACGCGTCAGATACAGGTATATACAACAGGCACGCGTCATATACAGATATATACACCGGTCACGCGTCAGATACAGGTATATACACCGGTCACGCGTCAGATACAGATATATACACCGGTCACGCGTCAGATACAGATACATACACCGGTCACGCGTCAGATACAGATACAGACACGCGTCAGATAGATACATACACCGGTCACGCGTCAGATACAGATACATACACCGGTCACGCGTCAGATACAGATATATATATACCGGTCACGCGTCAGATACAGATATATACACCGGTCACGCGTCAGATACAGATATATACACCGGTCACGCGCCAGATACAGATACATACACCGGTCACGCGTCAGATACAGATACATACACCGGTCACGCGTCAGATACAGATATATACACCGGTCACGCGTCAGATACAGATACATACACCGGTCACGCGCCAGATACAGATACATACACCGGTCACGCGTCAGATACAGATACATACACCGGTCACGCGTCAGATACAAATATATACACCGGTCACGCGTCAGATACAGATACAGACACCGGTCACGCGTCAGATACAGATATATACACCGGTCACGCGTCAGATACAGCTACATACACCGGTCACGCGTCAGATACAGATATATACACCGGTCACGCGTCAGATACAGATACATACACCGGTCACGCGTCAGATACAGATACATACACCGGTCACGCGTCAGATACAGATATATACACCGGTCACGCGTCAGATACAGATACAGACACCGGTCACGCGTCAGATACAGATATATACACCGGTCACGCGTCAGATACAGATACATACACCGGTCACGCGTCAGATACAGATATATACACCGGTCACGCGTCAGATACAGATACATACACCGGTCACGCGTCAGATACAGATACATACACCGGTCACGCGTCAGATACATATATATACACCGGTCACGCGTCAGATACAGATACATACACCGGTCACGCGTCAGATACAGATACATACACCGGTCACGCGTCAGATACAGATACATACACCGGTCACGCGTCAGATACAGATATATAAACCGGTCACGCGTCAGATACAGATACATACACCGGTCACGCGTCAGACACACACAGGTACTGGTCAAACGTCAGATACAGATACATAAGGTACTGGTCAAACGCCAGATACAGATACATAAGGTACTGGTCAAACGCGTCAGATACAGATACATAAGGTACTGGTCAAACGCCAGATACAGATAGACACCGTTCGAACAGATAGAGGCACCGACCACGTTGATCGTTAGTATCGGCCCCGCGAGAGTATGCTTTATATGTGATTTTGTGTTCACGATATGTATAGATTTATATTTACAAACAATACTCACTCTCGGAAAACCTTGCCGTCCTTTTCACAGTTGAGTGCTTCAACGTGATCGTGGTGTGAACACTCAGGAATACTGCCGCTGGCCTTCTCAAAATCTGTAACAAAGCCAAAGTGTGGAATGTCATGACGCAAATATATAGGAAGGCGGGGTTCAGCTGTAGGTATTTACAATATCGCCTGTACTTACTTGGTCTGTACAAATTGTGAATGATGTGATCTGCGATTACAATATGCCACAATTGGTACAAGTAGCATACCGTTGGCAACGATAATTGTAGTATGCAGCATTGAGAAACTACAACGAGCCAAACTACAACATGGTTACTAAAACCAAGGTTACTTTACTAATAACTAAAACTACTTCGACTATTTCTAGTCGCCAGACTGGAAATATAATAATTTCGACTTTCGAACTAGTCAACTGTTATCATAGTACTAAATGTACTCATAATAACATAATATACAATACTCATAATTTCCAAGACGCATGCAAGTGCAACACAAGTCCCTCCCATCAAAATTGACCAAATACAACAATTGACCGCTTACGACATGCACGCCTATGCGACATATGATGATGATTGGGGTTCTCACCTAAACAGCGACGACAGGAGCGTGTGACGGTGAACGCCTGGGCCTCCCAGCAGGGCTTATTCGCCGCCGATGCTGCAACTGACGGTGAGGCAGAGGACAGATTGCTGGTGGGCACCGGAGTCTCTGAGCTGATGGCGACCCTCCGACCGTGCAGACCGTCCGGAGTTAGGATGCTCTCAAGAAGAACGATGATGATGCTCACACTGTAAACAAATGTGTGAGAGGATGACGTATTATACAGTGTTTTGTTCAACTTGCTACGGGGAGGTACCCAAATAACTTTAGTTTGTTTGGATAACAGAATGTTGCATAGGTTAAGCTTTCAGTTCTGCCTTACATTGGGTACTTGGGCACAGGTTTGGTTTCCACAGGCTAAATATTAAACCTATGTGAAGATGAAGGGAAAATAAATTTAAGTCACGCAATTAATCCTGATGCGGCCATCGTGACGCAGACGCATCAGACGCAGCCCAAACCCGACACCGTCTGTGGTGCTGCGTCGTGCGACCGGTGGGACGAGCGAACCCCTGGCCGTTATGCCGGCCCGCCGTACGGACGCTGCTGACCCCGACGGTGACCTCTCACCGCCGCCGGCTGGGACAGCGCCCACACATGCGACGAGTGTGCGCGGCGAGAGAGCCTGCATATAGTCCCCACCGAGCTTCCAGCGTTTGCCGTCGCAGCAGCAACCACCTAACAACCACCTAACTCCAGCGGCCCGCCGTCTCTGCGGGCAGTAACTGCAGAGCTGACTGACATCATCCAGTGGAGCGAGTACCTCCATCCAGTGGAGCGAGACGCTCCACTGGACCGAGACGCTCCACGCTCCACTGGCGAGACGCTCCATATCATCCAGTGGAGCGAGACGCTCCATATCATCCAGTGGAGCGAGACGCTCCATATCATCCAGTGGAGCGAGACGCTCCATATCATCCAGTGGAGCGAGACGCTCCATATCATCCAGTGGAGCGAGACGCTCCATATCATCCAGTGGAGCGAGACGCTCCATATCATCCAGTGGAGCGAGACGCTCCATATCATCCAGTGGAGCGAGACGCTGTCAGGCGGAAAGGTGCCGATGTCTCCATCAACTTCCTGGAACGTTGTGACAAAGCTCTGCATAGCGACCTCACCGGTGCTGCCGGCGGGGCCTGACCTCTAAATCCGAGCAGGATGATATTGCCCCATCAAACGGCTGGCAGAGCAGGAATAAAATGTCATGGTGGCTCGTCTTGCTTTGTCCCACATGCGGCAGAACCGCATTGAGTCCATCCGTGGATTCGGCAACCGCCGAAGTGGTCAAACTGGCATCGGCCGCTCCCTGGTGACCAAGCTGAACCGCCTATCAGATGTCAGCTGAGCTACACAGGCAATATTATTCAGGATGTCCTCATCCATGGACATACAGCTGGATATCATGAGTGCAGAAAATCAGCCCAAGTCACTGGAAGACACATTCTGTACCATCTATGTGAAGGAATCAGGCAACACTCTGCCTCCCAGCTGCATGACTGCTCCTCCACCACTGCAGCCAGCATCATCAGTGGCTACCTGTGGCGAGCAGCCTTGAATCTTCACCTGCCATCCTCCTGAAGCTCGCCAGCACAGACAAACGGGACTGCCATGCTGACCTAGCACAGACAAACGGGACTGCCATGCTGACCTAGCACAGACAAACGGGGCTGCCATGCTGACCTAGCACAGACAAACGGGCTGCCATGCTGACCTAGCAGACAAACGGGACTGCCATGCTGACCTAGCACAGACAAACGGGACTGCCATGCTAACCTAGCACAGACAAACGGGACTGCCATGCTGACCTAGCACAGACAAACGGGGCTGCCATGCTGACCTAGCACAGACAAACGGGACTGCCATGCTGACCAGTGGCGGCGGATAAGGGGGCAGGGGGAGGCAGCTGCCCCCCCCCAACTCAAGAAGTTGGGGGGGAAACATGAATTTCCCCCCCATACATTTGTAAGAGGGCCCTCCAAGAAGTTGGTTCGATTTTTTTTAATATTTTTGACCGAAACGATGACCCAGGGCCCCGATGTGCCCCAGCCAGCCAGAGGGGCCTTCTAAGGCCGACAGAAGGCCCTCAGTTGGCCTGAGGGGGACACTCGGTAGGCCTGAGGGGGTCCTCAGAAGGCCTGAGACTTCAAAATGGGCCTGTCCGACGTTTTTTTTGCGACCATTTAGGGGCCCTGCACAATATAGTGGCCTAAATCTGAGGAGATACCATTATCCGAAAATACGATCTGCTGCCACTGATGCTGACCCAGACCGGTAGTCTAGGTCACAAACAAATCCAAGTTGCAACAAGTTCTTGCTCAGCAGGGAAGCATATGCCACCCTCATCATCATATCCCAAGACCTTCTGTCCATCAGTGACTCTGCTCACAAACTGTGAGAAACTCGAACAGTACCTCACCTCAAAGGCGCCTAAGGCTAAGGTCAAACACTTATAATGTAAGCCCTCACCAGACTGTGCTGACAATGGAAAAACCACTCCTAGAGCTAATGGAAGTTTCTAATAAAGTCAATCTAAATGTGTTTATCAGATGGATTTTCAAGGTAAGGGCCAAAACTAATAAAAATCTGACCCAGACTACTCAGTGTCAGTTTCTCTCAGTGACTAAAGACTAGCTTCATTCGACCTTCAACTTGGCCAATGTCACCAACTGCAGGTCCTTCCTGCCAGAAACAAACAGTGAGAGCTGAAGCATCTTGAACTCATCCTGCAAGGTTGAGTCAGATCGTCAGAGTCAGCACTCACTGGACTGAGTTATACCAAAACCGACAGTAAAAGGAACCCACGTCAGGCAGTGTGATTGTGTGATGTCCTGCTGGATAATCATGGTGGAACATGGCAAGGGAACATATCATGGAGAATTACCTCATCTGTCACGGTAAATCGAATCAGAATGGACAGGTTGCCTCTATGACAATGCAACATTACAAAACTATTATGTTCGGACTGTGGTGAACTGAGATGTGCACTGTGCAGTCACTTATGTGTCCCCTCTACTATTCCTGTTCGCGTAAACAATGTTTCTCTTTTTCGGTTCTCAGATCACTCACCATCAATTTAGTTGAATAAAGCCTTATTCAAGCTACACATATCTTTGTCTCAGAAGCGATTAGTACTACACTGGCATTGATCTTTCTCGGTCAAACCAACACAAATCGGTAATAGTTCAGTAATTCACCTCCCAAATTTATGGTGCTAGTGAGGTCCCTAATAGAAGAAGAGTAGTGCAGTTGTCAGATGACAGTATTATTATCACACACAAAAATGTGTATTGGTAGGGCAGGCGTTACACTTCCGTACACAACACTGTAGGTAGTTTGATGACGTCATTGGAGGCCTGTTTACTACTCGATCAGACTTAATGGCTACGAGTGGTAGGTTTCGTCCCAATCAGACTTAAAGGAAATAGTTCACCTTCAACATTAGTTTTAAACTGAGATAGCAGTTTTGTAGCCTGTGTTGGGAAACCCCTATCTGCAAGTTTTCTTGACTGAAAAGACTCTCCAGCCGAATATATTTGAGTTTTTGGCGAAGGAATGCGGTGCTGGCGAAAGAATGTTGTACTGGTTCTAGCCCGGGCAGAGGCTATACCATCAGCCAATCAGCTTGCAGCTGGTGCTAGCAAGCGATCGCCGGCCGCCGGTTGGCACATCTCCAATGCGAGTCTATATTTACGCGACTACTTTCGAATCTGATTGGCTGAACCATTTTTTTACATTCGCGTGACGTCAGGACTCTGACTCAGAGAGTATGCATATAGTTTTGATAAACAATAAAAAATACGGCCTTCTGTCCTGAATCGGTGCGATATAAGGTCATTTTTGACAATATAAAAATAAATTGTATTAAAAAATATAATCAAATCATGTTGGGTAAAAAATTCAAGGTGAATTATTTCCTTTAATGGCTACGAGCGGTAGGTTTCGTCCTAATCAAAATTAATGGCTACGAGCGGTAGGTTTCATCTCGATCGGACTTAAAGGCGGGGTTAGGTTAGTTTAGGTTATGGTACCTAAACTAATCTAACCCCGCCATTAAAGGGACACTCCCACCTTCCCAAAAGTTGTCAAATATACGCCGCTTGTGGTGCAATATATTTAGTAATTGCTGCCAAACACGATTATGACATTTGTTTCTTGCATACAGACCTCAATTTCATAAAGAAGTTAAGTTTTAATATTTGGGTTGATGACGTCATATTGAGCTCTAGAGAGCTATACAGAAATCCTTTACGCTGCCAAAGTATGCCATAATTATTTAGAGACAATTCTAGCGCTTTGAATACAAAACAAACCAATTACCAAACCATTTGAACATGCAAATATATCCAAGTCTAACCTTAAAACAAGTCGACTATCATCACCATTTGGTAAAGAGCGGTGACGTCATCGGCTTTAGACCACTATTCAAATACACATGGGGTTTATTCGTTACAATTGTCAAGACCAAGCTCGAATTTCTTTTGTATTATACCTATGTGGTTGTTTTAACTGCTACCCTACTTAATTTCAATGCAAATCCAACAACATGGCTATCTCAACTCAAAACTAATCTTAAGGTGGGAGTGTCCCTTTAAGTCCGATCGGGACGAAACCTACCACTCATAGCCATTAATTCTGATCGGGACGAAACCTACCGCTCGTAGTCATTAATTCCGATGGGGCGAAACCTACAGCTCGTAGCTATTAAGTCCTATCGGGATGAAACCTACCACTCGTAGCCATTAAGTCTGATCGAGTAGTAAACAGGCCTCCAATGACGTCATCAAACTACCTACAGTGTTGTGTACGGAAGTGTGATGTCTGCCCTATAAATACCCATTTGTGTCTGTGATAATAATACCGTCATCTGGCAACTTTACTACTCTTCTTCTATTAGGGACCTCACTACCACTAGCACCATAAATTAGGGAGGTGAATTACTGAACTATTACCCAAAAATCTCCCTGACATTTCACCTCTTTCTCAGCCACTGGCCACACAGATTGTGAATAGGTTATGCTAATTTGGTTGAGATTGGAAGAGAATCAACCTATCGCAAGCTGGAGTAGGGCACATCAACTGTGGAAAAATGGAGCTTTGACATAAAGACATAAAGACATAAAAGAAAAGTGCAACAAAGAGCCTCTTGGGCCCATCCGAGGTTGCACCCCCTCCACCAGTCTCGCCCCTTCAAATCACCTTACTCTACCTGCATAAAAGAAGGCTAATCCCACGAGTATTTATGAACTAATCCCTTCTCTGTAAAGTATTTATCTAATCTAATTTTGAAGGAAGCAAGTGTCACTGCATCAGCGACATCCCCTGGTAGCATATTCCAATGTCCTACAACCCTTCTACTGAAAAATGACTGTCGTAGCCTAGTCCTACTTTGTTTCATAATGAGTTTATGCTGATGACCTCTACCTCGATTTTCCCTATTGAACTCAAACATACCCTTTAAATATCCAGAATGCTGACTATTTACAAATTTGAAGACTTCAATTAGATCTCCTCTTAGCCTTCTATATCTAAGTGAAAACATACCCAATTTCCTTAATCTATCTTCATAAGGTAAACTACCAAGACAATTAATCATTTTTGTTGCCCTTTTTTGAACTCTTTCTAACAACCAGCAATCTTTCTCATATGTTGGAGACCAGGCTTGTACACAATACTCCAAATGTGGTCTAACGTATGCACAATACAGTTTTGTTATTACCTTTTCACTCTTGTAGGAAACATTTCTGTTAATGGCCCCTAGCATTCTAAGTGCCTTTTTCCTAGCTTCTACAACCTGGTCTGACGCTGATAGTCTATTGTTTACCACGACACCTAAATCTCTTTCCTTTTCAATCTGCTCCATTTTCTGCCCACCCATTTCATACCTATGTTTACTGCTAACCCGTCCAGCGTGCATAATCTTACATTTACTCAAATTGAATTTCATCTGCCATGCTTCAGACCACTCAACTAGCTTGTCCAGATCTGATTGAAAAACATCCTGATCATGTTTTCCTCTAATAATCCTGACAACTTTTAGATCGTCTGCAAATTTCAAGACTTTGCTGTCTATACTGTTCTCAATTGCATTCACAAATATTATCAAAAGCAATGGGCCCAGGACTGAGCCCTGTGGAACCCCACTGAGAACCTCCTTCCATTGTGATTGGCACCCATTCAATATAACCCTTTGCTGGCGTCCTGAAAGCCACGTTTCTATCCAATCCAGAATCTTGCCCCTGATCCCATGAATTTTAAGTTGCAACCCCAGTCTTATATGGGGGACTTTGTCAAATGCTTTACTGAAATCAAGAAAAGCTACATAGCTGTTTACCCTGATCAACGCTATCTGTTGCAACATCCAAAAACTCCAGAAGATTAGTTAAACAAGAACGGCCCTTCCTAAAGCCATGCTGTGTATCTTTGATGAGTTCATTTTGCTCCAAGAATTCAACAATCTTATCTTTGATGATTGATTCAAGCACCTTGCAGACTAATGAGGTCAGACTAACTGGTCTATAGTTTTCCTCTTTACTTCTATCTCCCTTTTTATGAATAGGAACAACATTTGCTCTTTTCCAATCAAGTGGAATTTTACTATCTGCAAGTGATTTAGAAAATATTATGGCTAATGGAACCGACAACTCCCTTTCAGATTCTCTTAAAAGTCTAGCATGGATTTCATCAGGTCCTTCTGCCTTGTTAGGCCTTACTTTCTTTAGATATTCTAGAACAAGTTCACTACTTATGCCACCTAGCTCTCCTATAGTCTCCTCTGTCTCTAGCTCAGGCTGAAGTGCTGCAATACTACTCTGGTCCTCGATAGTAAAGACAGATTGAAACTGATCATTAAGCACTTCAACCATTTCACTGTCCTTGCTAACTAACACATCATCTACCTTAAATGGACCTATATTTTTGGAAACTGTACTTAACTTATAAAAACTGAAGAACTTCTTACTATCTGCATTACAATGTCTAGCTAAATCAAGTTCCTTTGCCCTTTTAGCTGCTCTGACCTTTTTCTTAACTGAATTTCTTGCATTCTGGTAGGCCTTCTGATTTATATCTAGTGAAGATCCCTTCAAAATGCCAAATGCACTTCTTTTAGCTTGTATAGCACTCCTTACTTCTGGGGTAAGCCAAACTGGATTGCCCTTGGTTCTGTTACGTTTGTGCCTGAGGGGTATATGCCGATTTTGAATTTGGCTTAATCTAGCTTTGAAAACATTCCAGGCCTCACATGCATCTAAACCTGCCAACTCAACGTTCCATTTTATCTGTGCGAGGTCATTTCTAATACCATCAAAATCAGCCCGGCTGAAGTTTGGAACCATAATAAGGTTATCTTTGGGCCTCATTTCTGATGAGATATTGAATTTAACCATATTGTGATCACTGGTTCCTAGACCTGCACAAATACTTATGTCACTAACTAGATCACTGTTGTCTGAGAATACAAGGTCTAGAATGGAGCAATGTCTGGTTGGCTCTGTTACAAACTGATGCATGAAAAGCTCCTCTTCAAAGATTTGCCTATACAACCTACACTCATTTGTTTCCTCTGCTAGACTTTCGTATCCTCTTAAGTTAAAATCTCCCATAATAAGACACTGAGCCCGAAAGTTCCTACGTATTTCCTCACAAATATCTTGGTCTGTTTCAGCTTGGGAGTTCCTTGGAAGATTCCCTGGTCTGTAAAATGCACCTATCCTCAACCTTCCTCTGTTTCCTGTACCAATTTTAATGTCAAGCCAGATTGATTCTACTTCTTTTACTTTACTAGAATCATCAACTCTAGTAGTGCAGTACAAGCTATTTACATATACAAACACTCCGCCTCCCTGCCGTGATTCTCTGCAGTATGAGAACATGTTATACCCTTGTAACTCGAAATCCTGTAGCCTATCCCTATTATACCCCTCACTAACCCATGTCTCGGTTACACAAATGATATCAGGCTTTTCAAGGGCAACATAACACTCAAACTCATCAAATTTAGACCTAATACTTTGGGCATTCAGCAACACACATGTGATCTTATACTTTGAGCTGACTCTACTAATTCTGAGGGAATTATGATCTACTGTCCTATTCTGACATGAACTTCTACCAATGCTTACTTCTTGATGCCCTAGTACTAGCGTCCCTGAACCCCCCCCCCCCCCCCTCCTACCTAGTTTCCCTGAATGACACTTCTGTAGGCATCTCCCAAAGCCCTTGCCCCCTCATCCGATAAGTGAAGCCCATCCCTCATATAGTACCTATGCCACTCATAGAACTGATCCCATAAGTCTACATAACTAAGCCCCATAGCTGAACATAAGTTCTGAACTGAGCTGTTCACAGACAGAGCTCTCGAGTACCACTCCTCACTGGCTCCACAGCGAGGGAGGATGCCAGTCACAATGACTGGTTTCCTGGACTCCTTCAACCTCTGCAGCAGGCTCCGGTACTCCGCTACTATTCTCACACTCTGCCTAGGTCCTATGTTGTTCACCCCCACCTGTATTATAACTGTCTCCGGGCTACTCCTACCCAGTTCTGCCTCAATGACAGGGCCCATATCAACTACTTTTGCCCCCGGTTTAACTATAATTTGTCCCTCTTCCCACAGAATGTTCGCCTTAAGGGCCTTACCCTTGAGTCCCCAACCACTAAATGCTGAATCTGTACCTTGTCACTTTCAGCTGCTGACTCTAACGCACTGAACCTATTTGCTAGTGTAACCTGCTGATGTTCCCTGGGGCTGTACTGCCTGACTCTACCCTGAACTTTTGTCCATCCCTCCTGATCCCCTTCCCTCTTCCTCCTCCAGATTCTGCTACCACCCTCCATTACCCAGCACCCCTCCTCATCCTTACTGTCTGTGGCCCTAGCATTACTTTCCACAATGTTGGGTCTCCAGAAACGTGACCCTCCAACACACTTCCAAACCCCAGCCGCACTATCCACCTTTGCCTTATCCTCCTCATCACATCTCCTTGACATCTCCATATAGTGCATAAACAGCCCCATCACTCAGCATTCAGTGATACATTCATATTAAAGGGACATTGCCACCTCTCAGGCCAATATGGAGTTTTTGGTGTGTATCGGTCGATTAACCCGCGCCGTGCCGGTGCTCGGCGCCACCTTCACCGTGCCGGGGGCGTTTCGACGCCCCCATCTAACTCGGCTTCTATGGGATGTAGACACAAAGCAAAGACACCGTTCGAAAGCTCGTTAGAATGCATTTTGAAATTATTTCAGGCATTTTTTTTCTCTCAGGTCAATATTGAGGTCACCAGAGGTCATCAAG
Source organism: Chirona hameri (assembly GCA_036785665.1). Classification (NCBI taxonomy): domain Eukaryota; kingdom Metazoa; phylum Arthropoda; class Thecostraca; order Balanomorpha; family Balanidae; genus Chirona; species Chirona hameri. Next base: position 46,711 of record JAXIVJ010003026.1, read on the forward strand.
GGTCAGATTTCCAAGTTTTAGGACTTTGCTCCAGACATTCCCAGATAGCACAGGCACTATGATAGCTAGGAACAAACGAAACAAACAACAATGGAAAGCTCTTGAAAAATCCAATCGACAAGGTGTCCTCAGATTTGAGCTCAGGTGAATAGTTTAGGCCCCAGAGCTCATCAAATGGCAAAAAGGTTATTTTTTAGCAAAACAGTTTTCTATAATCTTTTATCTAAATATATGTTTACCTAACAACGATAAGGCAATAATTTTGATGCCATCGTGTTTGTCTCGGCAAGGCGCTTTGCATCATATGCATGATGACCAGGTTAGGCAAACTTAACAATTTGACCTCAGGTCAAGGTCAAGTGGTGACCCAATTAGGTCATGTTGCACATTGGGAGACGTGCCTCGACGAGACAAACACATTGGTGCCAGTTTCACTTCTCTATTTTGATTTTTTTCAAGAGTTATTGGCAAAAAAGTGTTGGTGCCCTCAGGTGACCTCATCTGACCCTGTAGGGGTCACTGAACAAAAATTGAACATGGAACTTCAAGAATGGCCTATGATAACATGACCCAGAAGGAACTGGGCTGATATAATTCGTATCATCAGAATAGGAAGCATTTGATTATTTCCCCATTGACTATGATCCCCATTGATTATTTCCCCATTGACTATTGACATTTATAATGGGGTCACAAAATTGACCCGACCTTAGGTCACCGATATATAAAATTGTCCGAGATAAACATATTGTAGGTACTATTGCTCTTATGAAATCCTGTAAGTACAAAATCGATCAGCCAAAAACTGTGGATGTGGTGCGACCAGAAACATTTTTGGAGGTGGGGTCATGTGACCTGGTCTGGTGACCTGACCTAAAATGACCAAAGGTATTTTTGTTTACATAATGTGCACAATTGATGCCCAAACAACTGTGCCAAAAACCAGTGGCATGCATCATCACCGTTTTTCCGCTATCCTAAAAAAACTTAGGGGGGGGGGGGAGGGTGTCTAAACAGTGGCCGTTCAGGACAAGTGTTCTGGGGTGGAAATGGACTCCATCTTGGATTTTTATATTCATGGTCACATGTCTTTTTTATGGTGAACATGCTATAGTAAACCGTACATAAACTCTCTTGGGATCCCTAACCCACTGATTTACAACAAGAACAATATGAAGGAAACACTTCATTTAAAACATGTGACCAGAAAATGGCAGCATGTTTTCCCTTGCCCCCAGGGCACACCTGTCCTGATTGGCCACTGTCGAAACCCCCCCCCCCGGCACAGCGCGGGTGAAGCGAGTCTGATTTAACCTGCAATTTTTCCCCCGAAACTCCCCCATTAGATACAAAATACATTTTCACCACTCATGCTTGCCAAGCATTCATAAAATTGGAGTCACCACATCACTATTTAGAATCACTTCCTTGTAGACTGTTATTTTCTTTTGAATGTTGCAAACTCAACATCACCATTCCATCAGTGCAATTTAAAATTAAAAAGCTTATGCAGTTAATTATATTTTCAACAACCTTAGCCTCTTTCATAATAAAACAACAAGAATTGCTATGGCTCAACTTTGGGACCATAGGAGTTATGTGACCTATACCTTATAACACAGATACTTTTGAAGGTCAAGGATCTGCGAATTTGTACGCTTCAGCTTTGGGCGGGCGCCAATACCACAGCCAAACTGGATGACAGTGGCCATCAGAATACCAAGCACAGCTGGGACCAACGTTTTGGAGTCAGAAATAAATACAAAATGCTTTGCTGATACACTGCTTTAGGTGCTGCAGGCGCAAGTTTGAGCTTGAGCATACATGATTGTTGATTCCCACCATTCATTTAAGTTGCTTTTTAGAAATCCTCCGGAGGCAGCAATATCCCTTTAACTTCAAGGTTGTAGTCACACTCACCAAACAAGAACAATAATAGCAGCCAGCATCCGTCTCCTGGAGCAAAGTTCAATCATTCTGCTTCAAACAGCAACAGTGCAAGTTCAAAGAATCCACTGTTCTTGTAAAACTCACTTCAACTTGTGTGTTCACAATACAACTGTTGCATTTAATCATGCCACCCTGAAACATGACCATAACCAAATTTCCCCACGGCTTTCACCATCATCAGTAGTGCATTTTAACTGATTTTAACATCAATCCTATATATGGCCTAGACCTCAATAATAAATGTCGAATCTGAGCAATAACCCCGAATGAATATGCTCCAACTTGGTAGCAGGGGGGGTGTCATGGCTATCTCCGTAACGTGTCCACCCTGTCCCATGGCGTCATTTGATAGCTCGATTTCCACCAATGGGGTGGCCGAATCGGGAGAAGCGTATTTACTTTCGTAGACCGTCTCGTGGCACTTCTCGTTCTACCAAAAGAATTACGCCTTCGACCAGGCACGGCCGCCATGTTTATATACGGTGGCGCATTCGTCATTCAACAATCTTCAACATAATTGTAGGTGAAAGAAGTGTAATCCAGATGTAAAACTACTTTCACCTGATAGATACTACTACAAAGTATCCTCAAGTCACCTTACTTCATCAACAACCAGGTGAAATAATACAAAATTCGCACTTCAACCAAAAACAGCACCCAGCGACAGTTCCCCGTTGCCAAAATCCAAACATTGCCTTATATGGGCATGGGCCTCGCTCGGTTGCATGCCTCGCTTTGACATCGTCTAGCGGCTCATCCTTGCAATTTAGGAGAAAATGTCCCAAAAGCGAGCTGTAGAGGACGTTTCAATCTATCATTTAGTGCTCAATTGATCCCTCTGGCACTTAAGATATGTAAATGGTAGGACGTGAAAGTAGGCCGATTTAACACTATTTGAATAGGGAGCGTGTGACGTCACGTGCCCGTGACATCACGCATTTCGCTGCCTACTCCGGACGGGTCTACCTAGTCTCTATGGCCTTGCCAACTTAGCGGCAGTGTCTGTGTGTGTGTGTGTTGGGCAAGTTGTATGGTAGCCGTGACGTCCCAATGGCAGTCGAATCACGCTCCACAGTGTTAAAGGAAATAGTTCACCTTCGGAATTTTTTTCAGAACACGATTTTATTATATTTTTTAATAGTTTCTTTTTTTCTTTTTAAAAATGTCCTACATCGCGCCAATTCAGGACAGAAGGTTGTAAATTATTGATTTTATGGTGTGCGTTATTGGTCTGCGCATAAAATAATAAAATCGTGTTCTGGAAAATTTCCGAAGGTGAACTATTTCCTGCAAAGTGGCAATGCAAAGTGGCTTGGTAGTTACCCCCCTTTAATTTGTTAACTAAGAGAGATGGATACAAGCATTTATGCTCAATCAGAAGCTCGTTTCTTCAAGATTCCTGGAATGGCCTCCGATTTTACCTGAGACACTCCAATCTTCCACAATTATCGGTCGAGTGGAGGGATGTTCCGCCCACACGGCGCGCCGGAGCGGGGGCCCATTGTCAAAGGCTGTACACCGCCGCCGCCGCGCCGGCCGCAAGTTGGTGAGAACCGCTGCGACGCCTTGTCAGAGACTGTACCGCCGCGGGGCCGGCCGCTGCGGGGCTGTGGAGCGGGATTCGACTGCCATGAAGATGTCACGGCTACCAAACCACTTGCGCCCCGGGAAAAACCGTTTAGGTTTTGTACTGCAATAATTATTCCTCAAATAGGCACACCGGTATATATCGCCTTGGGCACACCGCTGTTTTGCATTGCATACGGTACTCGTGTGAATTTCATAGGCCTAAAAGTATGGACTTCTTTCAAATACACCACTGCACAATTTTGTTTTCTAGTCTGGAAAGAAATAAGCGTAAAAATAACTTAGAAGCTACGATGAGCAAATTAATAACCAACGATTCTTTTTAAAAAAAACAGCCAAAATAATTATTCGTTAAATGGCTAAAGAAGTGAATTCACACTAATTCACATTTGACGCTGTCATTAAGCACTCTGCACTAACAGCCACATTTGGTGGATCCAGAACGGGTGGTTTTGGGGGGGACAAAATTCCTAAAAGTCTCACACAATTATGAAAACTCGGATTTCGCTTGCTTATGCATTGATAGCTAATTTAAAGCTAACCTTCCTTATTAAAAGTTGCTTAGAGTTTCTTCTATATCAGGGGAATGTGTAAATTTTGCGCCGATTTCAGGCGTTGTCCATTATACGCACGTATGTCCATTACCTGAGTTTACCCTTCATCTCGCACCCGCCTGGGAAGGAAACTTTCAAAGCTTCAGGCCATTTGGTAGCTGACTTTTAGCACCAAATTGGCGCGAAAGCCAAAGCGTCACAGTTGATTTTCAAGCATCGACCCCAAAGTGTTGTGTTTACACGTTGCACGCACGATCGAAGAATTTTGCACGTGTGGCAACTGGCACTGGTAAGTGGTACGTTCAAGGTCTTGGGTACGATGAAGGCTGTATAAACCCAGGGTGATAAAGGAGGTATAAACCGGTACGATAATTCGCACCACATTTTGAGACAAACACTTGGTGTGTGCATGGGCGTCGCCACCACTGGTGACACTGGGGACATTGTCCAGTAATTTTCAGCCTCCCCTAATCCCATGTTAAAGTACGCTTGCACCTGGTACCTGGATTTGTCCCTAGTAATTTTCAGATCGTGGTGATGCTCTTGGGCATGTGTAAGGGAAAAATTGTATTTTTAACCATATAGGTACCTATTGATAAGCATGGCTTACATTACCCTATAAACAAATATACATAGAACTAAAATACCTATACTATGAGTGGGGATTAGACATGACAAACTGTGCTAATCATGTTCCAGGCCTTGGGCTTATGAATAGGGACCTCAGGAACGCCATAAACTGGGGAGGCATTACTGAACTAATACAGTGTCGCACCCTAGAGACCCTAGAATCATGTTGTGCTCACTTATGAGTTATGACAATGGGTGGCAATTTGGGGTAATGGTGGGGCTGGCATCACCATTGCGGCCAGGCTATAAAATCAAGGTTCAAGGTTACTTATCACTGTTGGTCAGCTTTATGTCAGGAAGCTTTATGAAGCTTTATGAGGTCAGGAAGCTTTATGACGTCACCAGCTTCAGGCTACGAGCGAATCTTAGGCTGACCCGATCAGACTTAAAGGCTACTAGCGGTAGGTTTCGCCCTGATCAAAATTAATGGCTACAAGCTGTAGGCTGACCCAATCAGACTTAATGGTGGGGTTGGGTTAGGTTAGAATAGTGTCATTAATTCTAACTGGTTTGGCCTAACGCTTGTAGCTATTAAATCAGGGCGGCCTAAGATTTGCTTGTAGCCAGATCTGGTGACATAATGCTTCCCTATGACTCCAGACCAACAACAATGATAGTAACCTTGAACCTTGATTTTATTGCCCGGCCGCGACAGTGACACCAGCCCCACTGTTACCCAATTTGGCACTTTAGCAAGCTGCTTTCTGTGTCAGGGACTGGGGTTGAAATCCCTTGTGGGCCTCTGAAAAAGTTGACACAACCCCCAATATCCCTTGGCACAGGGTGGGAGTTACTATTATTAGCACCTTGTTCCTAAGAGGAAGAAGTGCTTGGTCCACAATCCAAACCAATCAATTACCCATAACAAGGAGCATTCTAAACGTGGGTCCCTGCGACTGTAATTGATGTAAAGGTTAGGTCAGGTTTGATTATGTATCGTTTTTGGTGACATAGCTTTGGTATTACTACTACACTTTTCTGTCTCGTAATAATACTCTCTTCTTCTATTAGGGACCTCAAGAACACCATTAACTGGGGAGGTGAATTACTGAACCCATTAGACATGACAAACCATGAGAATCATGTTCAAGACCTTTGGCTTGTGAATAGGGACCTCAGAAATGCCATAAACTGGGGAGGTATTACTGAACTAATACCATATCATGCCCAGAGAGTAGAGACCCTAGAATTGTGTTGTGCTCACTTATGAAAATGGGTGTCAATTTGGTCCAGTGGCAAGCTGCTTTCTGTGTCAGTTTCTTATCAATGATATTCCTTATCAATGAGGAATTTTAAGCATTATGGTGTGAGCCAGTGGGTGTCAAGTCTGGATTTGAACTAGTCAACTGTAGTTGCTGATAAAACCACTGGAGGGTGTGCATTCCAGTTGCTTAACACACACCCTGGAGTGCCTATGATAATTACATGTGCTGGAGGGGAGGGGGGGCGGATTCCGCCCCCCTAAGATCTCGCCCCTATAAGAGCTACAACAACGAAATTGGTAGGGTAGGGAGGTTATGTAGGGAACTCTGTTTTGCGAAATTGTCATGACCCTAGGTCAATATCTTCAAGGTCAAATGGGGTGAAATATGTTTTCCCCAATTTTGCAATGTCTATGGTGTCCTCAAATTTTAGCTCAGGTCAATAGTTTAGGCTCCAGAGGTCATCAAAGGTCAAAAGGGCTATTTATGGCAAAACAGTTTTTCACAAATAACTTTTGACTGAATTTGTTATGTTTGTTATGTTAATGAATAAGGCGATTATTTTGACGCCATCGTGTTCGTCTTGTCAAGGAGCTTAAAATCATTCATGTTGACCAGTTAAGGTCAACTTATATATTTGACCTCAGGTCAAGGTCAAGTGGTGACCCAAGTAGGTCATGTTGCATATTGGAAGACGTGTCTCGACGAGAAAAACTGATTGGTACAGGTTTCACTTATTTATCTTCATTCTGTTTGAGTTATTGACAGAAAAGTGTTGGTGACCTCAGATGACCTTGGCTGACCCTGTAGGGGTCACTGAAAAAAATTGCACATGGCTCATCAAGAATGACGTATGATAACATGATCCAGAAGGAATTGGACTGATATCATGCGTATCCTCGGAATAGGAAGCATTTGGATATTTCCCCATTGACTTATAATCACGACACGAAATTGGTCACGAAATTGACCCCACCTTAGGTCACCGATATACAAAATCCGAGATACACAAATTGTAGGTACCAATGACCTTATGAAGTCATGCAAGTTTGAAACCTATCGGCCTAAAACTGTGGCTGTGGTACGACCACAAACTTTTTGGAGGTGGGGTATCACGTGACCTGGTCTGGTGACCTGACCTGAGATTAATCAAAGTCAAGAATTGCACATAATGTGAGTGGTTGATTTCCGAACAGGTATGAAAAAAGGCGGCGCTGCGCGCCGCCGTTTTTCCGCTATCCTCGAAAAACCTTAGGGGTGGGCGGATTCCCCCCCCCTCCAGGGCGCGTGTTAACACGCGCCCTGGAGGGCCTCTGATAGTTACACGTACTGGAGGGAGGATTTCGCCCCCCCCCCCCATGATCTCGAAAACCACGCAACGTAGCGACAAGCGGAAAACGACGTTAAATAGCTAGAGACAAGCTCTTTCGAAAGTATTTCGTCATTTTTTTGCTCAGGTCAATATTGAGGTCACCAGAGGTCATCAAGGGTCAGATTTTCAAGTTTTCAAGACTTCGCTTCGAACACCCCCCCCCCCCCAAATATCTCGGGAACTATGATAGCAGCAAACGGGAAAAAGCAATCGAAAACCCTTGCAAAAATGCAATCGACATAGGTGTCCTCAGATTTGATCTCAGGTCAATAGTTTATGCTCCAGAGGTCATCAAATGTCAAACATGTGATTTTTTGGCAAAACGGTTTTTCGCAAATAACTTTTTACTTAATAAAGATAAAGCAATATTGTTTTACACCATCGTGTTTGTCTCGTCAAGGCGCTTCGAATCATATGCATGGTAATCGGGTTAGGTCAACTGAGAAATTTGACCTCAGGTCAAGGTCAAGCGGTGACCCAAGTTGGTCATGTTGCATATTGGGAGACGTGTCTCGACGAGACAAACACATTGGTACCATTTTCTCTTCTCTATAGTATCTTCATTATGTCGATAGTTATTGACAAAACAGTGTTGGCGGTCACGAAATTGGCCTGACCTTAAGTCACCGATATTATAAATCCGAGATAAACACATTGTTGGTATCTATGACCTCATGAAATCCTGCAAGATTGAAACTGATCGGCCTAAAACTGTGGCTGTGGTACTACTGCAAACGTTTTGGAGTTGAGGTCATCACGTGACCTGGTCTGGTGACCTGACCTGAGATGACCCGAGGTCAAGAATTTTACATAATGTGGGAAGTTCAATTTTCATTGCTGAACAGGTGTGCAAAAAACGGCGGCGCTGCGCCCCGCCGTTTTTGCGATATCCTCGAAAAACCGGAGGGGGATGGGCGGATTTCGCCCCCCCCCCCCTCCAGGGCGCGTGTTTAAGGGAGCGTGTCTACTGTTTTGGAATGTCAAAACAAAGTGTGTTCTTACCGTAAGAAGCTATTGGTATGATTGTTGGATACGATAAAATTCACATCTGGCGCCCCTTTAGTTGAATTTTCACTTATATTCTTTTTTGATTATTTTTTTTGTTTCGATATCGATAAAACTATTGCAACTATAATCAGAAGGTAGCATGTGTTATGTTAAACGGCGCACCTAAGACAATAAACAATCCATACGAAAAATGTTAGCGAACCGTTGGAAAGCCAAACGGCCGTCGAGGCTACGGTTCGGCAGCTGCTATCAGCGCTCACGAGCCGTTTTATCGAAATCCTATTGGCCGGCGCTAACGATATGCTAGAAAATTTGTATTGATATTTCGACATTATCAATGCTTCTAGTAGTCAAGGCCCTATAACCCCAAATAAGCGATGTGAGTAGACAAACTTGACTGGGGTCTCACTCTCAGCCGAACGCCATTGACGGGGGGGGGGGGGGGGAGGCGTTAAACGTCCCCTGGTTAAAAGGACTATCCTGCCTTAACATTATATTTGAGTTGAGATAGCCATTTTGATGGCTTAGCATTGCAATTAAGTATGGTAGCAGTTAAAACAACCACAATGATCTAATAAAAAAAGATATTCGAGTTTGATTTTGACATCTGTAAAAAAATAAGGTCCATGTGCATTTGAATAGGGACTCTAAACCGACAGCGTCGTCTCTACCCAACTGGTAATGATAGTCGACTTGTTTTAAGGTCAGCCTTGGAATATTTTCGTCTTTCATTTCTCGATCCCCGTGTGGTTCACTATCTAAGCAAATCTAGACACCGGGTGGTTCGCTTTTTCTGCGCAATAGATGTCGACAAAAAATTGTGCCATACATTTGGCAGGACAAAAGATTTCCCTGTTATTGAGAGAGAAAAATATGTGACGTCACCAACCCAACTTTCCGCTTAAAACTAAAAGTTGAGTATCTTCCAAGATAATTTTTTTTTCGGCAAAAAGTTCACGAACATATTCAGCTGACTTCGCCTGACATGTATACATACAATTAAGTGTGAGTCGACAACTTTCACAAAGGTGGGACAGTCCCTTTAAATAGGTATCCCGATGCTGGGTCCCCCTGTCTGAGATCCCCCCGTTGTAGATGTATTTCTTTCCTTAAGTGACCGTTTAGTAGAATGCGTGAATGGTTTTCGGTGTTGAGGTATAAATGGTTAATCATGTGCTTTAGGTTCGGGCCGAAATTCAGCTCGTTAATAACTAATCTGAGATATTCCCAAGCGATGGATTCAAATGCAGCTTCGAAATCTGCCGCTACCATAGTTCCTGGTCTTTTATTGTGTTTAGTCCAGTGTATTACGTCATAAACGAGTCTGGTATTTTCGCCGATATAGCGACCGGAGGTGCATGCTGTTTGGGCGGGGTTTATAAGTTTAGTCATCACATTTTTAAGCCTGTTGGATATTACAGTAGATATAACCTTATAGTCCGCGTTTAATAGCGTAATCGGCCTCCATGCCTTATATGTGCGAGGAGACTTTCCTTTTTTTGGAATAAGTGTTATAATACCCTCCCGATGTGAGGGAAGCCCACCGCTTTCTGTGAACGAAGTTCTTGCCGCTCGATATAAAACAGGGCCCACTTTTAACCAGAAACAATGAAAGAACTCGACTGGAAAACCGTTCGACCCTGGGGTTTTCCCCTTTTTCATTGAGTTTAGTGCACTCGTTAGTTCAGCCATAGTAACATCGGAATCGAGCTTTATTGTATCTTCTGTGTTAAGCCTGTTCGTAACATTGTTTGCTATGAATGATGAGTCTGATATTGTGTCTTTATTTAGGTTATATTTGCTTCGAAAAATATTCGAAAAATTATCAACAAGTATTTCTTTGGTATTGGAGATAATGTTGTATCCATCCTAAATATGCTGGATGTTCTTCTTATTGGAGTTTTTCTTTTCTAATGATATCAAATATTTAGTGTTTCGCTCCCCTTTTTCGTGCCAGGACACTCGGGAACGCACAATCAGTCCGTCGATCATCGGACGTCTCAGCTTCTCTAGATTGGTTTTTAATGTAACTAAATTTGTGACGTCACTCTGTAGACCTGAAACTAAAAGTTGGTCCTCTGCTTTGGCTATTTCGGTCACTAGATTTGCCTCTGTTATTCGTGAGCGTTTTTTTAATAATAAATTTAATCCGAATGTTTTGAATGGATGGATTTCTGAGGTCAGGACCCACACTAAGCATAGCTTGTTGCGCAGGCACTGACCCCACCACCCGATCAAGCAATTCCTGGCGTACGGCAGAATTTAGAAGCGAAAGTTTTACGTGCCTGACATACCTGGACACGGTCCGCCACGCCCTCTGACGTCACCTGACCTTGAGTGCGACCGCTGCCACCGGCCACAGGCCATCCCAGTCAGGAGCAAATAGCGAGCGCCGAAGCGACTCGAACCCGGGCTGCCACTACCGGGTTAGGTCAGAAGCCCAGCGCTCTCCCAACTGAGCTACAGGGGCGGACAACAGGGGTTTTGCTTTCTGTTCTGCAAAACGAACTGTTTCACCTCTGATCATCATTATAAGCATTTCATAAAACAAACTCGCTTATTGTAAGTTTAATAGATTGGTAATATTTATAATAATTGTAGACCACTTCATTATTCACGGGCACGGCGTATTGCTGTACTGTGCGCGTTATGCACGACTTAACTCTGTGTACAGAGCACTGCAAGTTGGTAGGCTGGTGCATCCATACCAATCGTGACTGTGCCTATCAATTATTAATAATTTCCATTCCATTATTAATAACAAATCATATTTCCAACAGATATTTCAAGATGAGCGATGATGAAGATGCCAACATTCCAGATGCTGCAACTTGCCAGAGCAGATGTGTTGAATTTGCGAAAATAACGGGAACCGATGAGGCTTGCGCCCAGTTTTTCCTGCAAGATCATGACTGGGACATTTCTGTAAGCCAAGCTTCTAAAAAATAGATGCCTAATGCAACTGTGTGTATTAGTTGTTATTATATTATATTCCCTGTTGTGCATTCCATTCCTATACCCATCTCTTTTCTCTTTCGTATTTCTGCCATATAACTACGAAGGTGACAAATGGCCTAATATCTAGTGGGGACTCGCAATTGTAGCAAATCATGTCCAAAATCACCAATTTCCCACCTCCTTTAAACTTAACGTTTGTAATGTGCTCCTGTGTTTCAGAGATCACTTAACTCCTATTTTGAAGCTCGGACCTCCGGTGGTGGCGTACATGTCGTTCCAGGAAGTGGAGAAGCATCTGCCATTATTACCATCGAGTGGGTTTTCTTCTTCTTTTTTTTGCTTGTTCCAAGCGGTTCGTAATCCAGGACCAATTACAAAACTCGCTCTTGATGACTTTAACGGATGATTGCTACACTTGTTAACATTTACGTATTTCTTTTCGTCATTCGATTGGTTTGAATGGATGAGTTGTTTGTGTACTTTGATGTTACACTTCTGCGATCGAGAGTGTTCATCAGTCTCATAGTATTTCAGATAACATGGCTATGTATTGGTGTTCTGGTAACGAGAGCGAGTTACTTGTTGGAGCGCAGTTTGTTTTGTATTTAAAGGGAATAGTTCACCTTTAAGACGTGTTTTAACTGATATAGGCTAATTATAGTGCGGATCCAAAAATTGAGTTTGGTGAAATAATTTCTTCGTTTTGCTCAGTAATTTCAACACATAATCGAAAATATTCTCGGCATTTATCGGTTTCGGGCCTACGAAACGACCGGCCGTTGGCATGGCGCTACATCCGGGACCTCCGATACACTCTCTGACATCGACCCGTTATCCGTGGGCGCTGCGCCAATACCCGAGTGTCCCGCTCAGCTACCCGAGTGGCGCGGCCGACCCAGAGACTGTAGTGGCCAGAGCCGGCCGTCAGAAACTTATAACGTCATGCGTCATACAAAAGAGAAACTTGCTGATTTCTCCAAGGATACCAATCCAGGGTCCTAGAGTTGCTTTAAAGCCAGGGTGTGGAGTGGAAAATTCGGCCTAAGAATAGCCATTAAGGGTGGGAAATTCAGCCTAAAAAGACCATATGGTGTACCCGGCTTTGCCAAAACCCACCCATCAGAAACAGCTGCTACAAATGACAATACTTTCCAACTTTTTCATCCACAGGTTAATATTGGCATTAGTAATATCAGTGTTAGGGCTATAGTTATCCAATACATCTCGATTCAGGGAGTGGAAAATCAGTAAACTGGGGGAAAAGAGTGGACAAATATTATCCACAAGGTGTGGTTTTCCACAAAATTTTGCAATCTTAGGACACTGTTAATCAATATATTGTCCAAACCAAATTTCATATTCGTATTTTTCAGCTCAAGATACCCATTACCGCCAAATTTCAAGACATCTGTCAAGGTGAACTATTCCCTTTAACTGTGCGTGCAGGTTAATCGAAAATGACTGAAGTTTGTCACCATCAGTGACGACGTGGCCTCAGCACTGGACAGCGGACAGAAGCGCCGGAGGTCGGAGGAGGACTCGGACAGTGAGGACGTCTCCAAACCAAAACTCACCTCCGCACCGCCCAAGAAGTTCTCCTTCATCACCTGGAACATAGACGGTCTGGACGGTAGATGTCTCAAGCAACGGACTAAAACAGTGTGCAAAATCATCGAAACGTAAGTTCAATACACGGATCTGTCGTTCTACGAGCCGCATATTCGCATTTCATTCTGATGTGTTTGTAAAGGCCTGTATACTCACGCCAGAGGAAAACAATGCCGTCCTTATCTCCGTCTTCCCGTTGTTGCAGTGAGGCTCCGGACATAGTCTTTCTGCAGGAGTTGACTCCAAACACCTGTCTGTACATTGAGGCTAAGCTGCCACAATACCAGCTGGTATCGGCCGGCTCGTCGGACCGCGACTACTTCACAGCAACGCTGCTGCGGAAGTTCCGCGTCTACTCTGACGGCCATCGCGTCATCGAGTACCCGTACACTGCCATGCTGCGCAATCTGCTCTGTGTCGAGGTCAGAAGAAAGAACGCTCTGCTTGGGTCGTCAGCCGAGACCGCTTACCGCCTTAGGAAGCAAGCACTACTAATTAAGTGTTTGGAGAATGTGACTAGATCGTAATGTGCCTTCAATTCGTGACTTTAAGGGACATTAAGTCTGCGGTGCCTTTAGCCAGATTTGTCATGGAATCATCTGTCCGTTTCTGTGTGAGCTCATTTGGTGATGAATATCCGTGATTTGTGTGTTATTTGTCATTGTCATTGAAAACATTGTCGTCCCTCCGATTGTCGTTATATCATTTGCGGTTTCAGGCGCACATCGGCCCTCTTAAACTGACGTTGTTCAACACCCATCTGGAGTCTACCAAGGAACATTCGGCGACCCGCCAAGAGCAGCTCAAGGACTGCTTCTCCCGTCTGAAGGCCACAAGTCCCGACCGCGTGGTCATCTTCGCCGGAGATCTCAACCTTCGTGATCAGGAGGTCAGCTGATGATATTGGTTCTAGGGCCGCATCTTTCTTTTTTGTATCATTATACAGTTGTTGAAAGATGGATTGCCTCAAGCCCATGAGCTGAAGCAAGCCTGCATGGATGTATAGTTATCGATCTAATTTGAAAATATATCTGAATCTTTTGTTTTGGAGAATGGATAATTATTTTTATTTTGTTTTGGAGAATGGATAATTATTTTGTAATGAAGAAAGCGAAATGGCCTAGAGTGAGATCGATCATTTTGCAGGGCATGTTCTCAATCATATCGCTTTTACTGAGTATAGTTGTTGCTTTACCGTGAACTGCCCGTGAGATGCGTGTATCGGTGCGTCTGTGTGCAGGTCATATCCGTGGGTGGCCGGCCGCCGGGCGTGTCCGATCTCTGGGAGAGATGCGGCCGCCGCAAGGAGGTCGAATTCACCTGGGATACCCTGCGTAACACCAATCTGGAGATGCCCGGACGCTTCAAACCTCGGCTTCGCTTCGACCGGGTCTACCTGCGTGACTCTGGCCTTGTCACGCCGGATCACTTTGGCCTCGTGGGCCTGGAGAAGGTGTCTGGAACACAGAGCTTTCCCAGTGATCACTGGGGCATCCAGGTGTACTTCAGCATTGTGTAGTAGCGACCGGTGGGCACGGGTATCGCTGATAGACGCAGCGGCGCAGTGGTCTGGGATTCTTCGCAGGTGCTTCATCGGTGGTAAAGGCTGCCTGCCCTTAGGCGGAAGTGGCAGCCAGTGATTCTGGGATTTCCAGCGGTTCGAGCACGGAGCGGTCGTGTTACATTTCATCTACGAGTGGGAAGTCTTGTGGTTCCAAGGGTGTGTCATGGCCCTTGTTTGTACTTTTTCTTTTGTCCAGAATATAACATTTATTGTACGTGTGGGTGTTTACACTACCCGTTTTTGACAGCACGTTGGGCAAGCAGTGGTGTTCAGGATTCGCTCCAGGGGGGGGGGGGGGGTTGATCAGGGGCCCATAAGATACCCCCACCAAAAACAAAACTCGACCGGATTTGGCCCACTATATGTTTAGGGGCACGTTTGCACACACAAAAATGTCATTATTTTTTATCCGACCAACCTGACTAACGGTTGCGTAGCCCCTGCCTTGTACCGGGGATTCTGGGCGCCTGTGTTCAATACCACTACCCGGGAGCCCCTGTGTTCAACTTCAGTACCACTACCATGTAGTAAGGTAGTGGTACATGTAGTAGCATTTGGAAGCGGTCATATTAACCCGCGCTCTGCAGGGGGGGGGGGGGTGATTTCCCCCCCCCCCCCTCCCTCAGGTTTTTCAAAGATAGCGAAAAAACGGCGGCGCGCGGCGCCGCCGGGTTTTGACACACCTGTTAGGACATCAATTGCGCACACTTTGAAGAAAAAAAATACCCTCGGGTCATCTCCGGTCATTGTCACCAGACCAGGTCCATTGACCCCACCTCCAAAAATGTTTGCAGTTGTGCCAAAGCCAGAGTTTTTCACCGATCAGTTTGAAACTTACAGGATGTCATGAGGGCATAAGTACTTACAATTCGTATATCTCGGAATTTTGATATCGGTGACTTAAGATCAGGTCAATTTCTTAACCTCCCCATAATAAGTAAATGGGGCAAATGCTTCCTATTTCAAGGATATGCATGATATTAGTCCAATTAATTCTGGATCATGTTATTATAGGATATTATTGATGATCCAAGTGTAATTTTTTGTTCAGTGACCTCTTGGGTCATTTGAGGTCATGCGAGGTCACCATCACTTTTTGGTCAATAACTCCTGACATAATGAAGATAGAGAAGTAAAATAGACATCAATGTGTTTGTCTCGTCGAGATACGTCTTCCCATATGCAACATGCTCTACTTGGGTCACCACTTGACCTTGACCTTAGGTCAAATTGTTAAGTTGACTTAACAAGGTCACCATGTATATCATTCGAAGCGCCTTGACAAGATAGACACAATGGAGTAAACAGTTTTCCGTTAACTTTATTAAGTACAAAGTTAATAGCAAAAACAAAACGATTTAACAAAAACAAAACGGTATTTTTTTCTTTTTGACCTCTAGCCTCAAATATTGACCTGAGATCAAATCTGAGTACACACAAAATAGACACATTGATGTCTATTTTGTCCCTAGCGATTGCAAATTTCACTGGCTGGCGTTTGCTTTTTTCCGTTTGTTTCTAACTAGCATCGTTTCTGAGATATATGGGAATTTCTGGAGCGATGTCAGGAACAGGAAAAACCCGGAAAATTTGACCTTTGATGACCTCTGGTGACGTCAATTTTGACCTGACCTAAAAGAACACTGAAATACTTTCGATAGAACATGTATCAAGCTATCAAATGCCTTTTTCGGCTTCTCTCTACGTAGCGTAGTTTTCGAGATCTCAGGGGGGGGGGCGGAAATCAACCCCCCCCCTGCACTTCGTGTTCGGCGCAAAGCCCCTGCAGTGCGTGGGTTAAATTCTACTACAAAGTAGTAGTCGAAATAGTGGATATTTCAGTACCTGTAGTAACATTTGGCAGCGGTCAACGGTCGTTCAGACATTTTTTTAAACCCCCAAGCCTATTGAACCCCTTTATACCCGAAATATCGAAAAATGGTCGAGGAAACATTGTAGCTAAGGCTTGTAAAATATATTCCAGCAGTCGGATTTAAAATATGTACCATAGGTTACGAGCCAGCCTCGTCTGAAAATCATTGATTTAACATGGAAACTCTATGGTGTAGTAGGTTTTTAACGCCCAAACACCCGTGCTGCCAACAATTACTGGTGGGGGCTGGTTCTACCCAGAGTACTTATATAATGAGTAGGTTAAAGTTTGGCAAATCCTTTGCAAGAACGGCGCCGCGGTGCCCGAGGGCGCCGTTTTCTAGTGCAGGGGTTTCAGCCCCTACGCCCCCCCCCCCTGGATCCGCCACTGGGTCACAGGGCACACCTCTGACAATTTTTGTCCTGGAAATGGGCACGGGGAATGGTTTGAGGCAATTTTTGTCGCGATTGGACGGTAACTTTGGGGGCTACAGCGTTCCCTGTCTTTTGACCTTGAAGGTTAGGGGGCACAACTCTGACAATTCTTGTCATCCTGGAACTGGGCACGAGGAATCGTTTGAGACCATTTTGTCGCGATTGGACGGTAACTTTGGGCGCTACAACGTTCCCCGTCGTTGGGCCTTGAAGTTGATCTTGAAGGAGTAAGGTAAAAATAGACCTGAGTTTTCAAAGCAAGAGGTTCGATTTGACCTTAGGACGAAATCGCGTAAAAATCGGTGACCGACGCTGAAAAGTTTCTATGGAGCTGTGGACATCATAAACATTCATCCAAGCTATTTTAGGCGCTTCGAGTGTGACAGGTACAATACGTCGGCACCTTCAACGCCTCGCCAGTGTCGCGGTTATTTCATGGGGGTCCAGGCCTCTTACACAGGGCGCTATCGGGGGTGGGGGGAGAGGGGCAAAGGCTTGTTATTAGTTTCGAAGGTCACGGGTGCCCGGTCGCCGTCGGAGGGAAACTGAAGGCGCCAGGGTGCCATCATTCCGAGTGCACCAGGACACCGCATCGCTTTCGGGCCGGCAAGGTGGCATTCCGGGGCGGTATGGTACCTTCCGAGGGCAGCAAGATGCCTTCCAAGGGTGGCAAGACGTCTTCCGAGCTCTGAAGGCGTCATAATGCACTCTGAGGGCGGCAAAATGTTTTCCGAAGCCGACATGATGCTTTCCGAGGGCGGCATAATGCGCTCTGATGGCGGCATGATGCCTTCCGAGGGCGGCATAATGCGCTCTGAGGGCGGTAATATGCCTTCCGAGGGCGGGAATATGTCTCCGAGGGCGGCATGATGCCTTCCAAGAGCGGCATAATGCGTTGAGGGCAGCAGGATGCCTTCTGAGGGCGGCATTTGCACTCTGAGGGCGGCATAATGTGCTCTGAGGACGGCAAGATGCCTTCCGAGGGCCACAAGAATCTTCCGAGGGCGGCATAATGCACTTCGAGGGCGGCAAAATGTCTTCCGAGGGCGGCAAGATGTTTTCCGAGGGCGGCATGATGCTTTCCGAGGGTGGCATAGTACTCTGGACTCGGAGGACGGCATGATGCCTTCCGAGGGCGGCATAATGCGCTCTGCGGGCGGCATAATGTGCTCTGAGGGCGGCAAGATGCCTTCAGAGGGCGACAATACATCTTGCAAGGGCGGCATAATGCACTCCAAGGGCGGCAAAATGTCTTCCGAGGGCGACACGATGTTTTCCGAGGGCGACACGATGTTTTCCGAGGGCGGCATGATACCTTTAGAGGGCGGCATAATGCCTTCCGAGGGCGGCGATGTACCTTCTGAGGGCGGCAAATCCTTTGCAAGAACGGCGTCGCGGTGCCCGAGGGCGCTGTTTTCTAAGGCAGGGGGCGTCAGCCCCCACGCCCCCTGGATCCGCCACTGGTTTAGTTGACCGTATACCAGAGGCCTGTTCACGGGGTCTGCGGCCGCCGCGGCTCCCGCGGCCAAAAGGGCGGGGCTTAATCGTCAGCCAATCACGAAAGAGCAGATCCGGGAGGAGAGACTCCGCTCTGCGGCTCCTGCGGTTGCTCGGGAGCAGCCGCAAAATAACTTCGACATAAATGGTGCGCGTCTGACAAAGGTTGCGCACTGTTTTGTTGATATCGCAGCTCACTGGCGGTTGTTTGACCAAAAATGACAACTGGTAGTGACTCGTAGATATTCATGTAGTTGAGTGGTTTTGAAAAACATTGAGGGTTTTCATGAAATTGCCTATTCGTTGCGAACGCTACACGCGCCATTTATCGGACGCCATCAGCGGCCGCAAAAGTGTTCAAAGTTGTTCAAATTAAGCTCCGCCTCCTGGCCGCGGGAGCCCCGGCGGCCGCAGACCCCGTGAACATGCCTCGGGTTCGGCACCTATGGGCACGTTGGAGGAATCCTTCCCGTCTGAGTGACGTCATGTTACCATTTTTTTGGGCAACCCCGAATTACCGTTGTTTACGGCAAGGCCGGCCAAGGCGATATATACCGTTTACGGCTTGGTTTACGGCGTGCCGTATATCCATCGGTCAACTGATTTACGGCTAGCACCAAGGCTGTATAAACCAGGTAGAACACTCCGGCCGAAAAAGTGGTGACAAACACTACTTTAGTAGCCGCGGCCCCGGAGTCGCTGTGACGTAGAAGGCGGGGGACGCGGCCGGCCGGCCTCCGTACACAACATAGTGCGCGCGTGCCTGAAGCTTAGATCGCGCTTAGTTTCTTTGTTTACCGGTCGATTGCAAAACTTAGATTATGTAATCTGTCACAAATCAATCGCTCTGCCGGATGCCGCTAAAAAATGCAATCAGACCAATATTTTCTGTTATATGTGCGCCAAGTTCAACGATTCGGTACTACATAGAGCTGCCACTTTTCAGGCCTGTGACTACCCGCGCCGCGCCGCAAACACTGTTCAACTACCCACCACTACCCACGTGCTCAAATAAGCTGTCAACTACCCACAACTACACTCAACATAAATTGTACTATTTTGGGATTGAAGAAAATTAAAGCAAAAACCTTTAAATTATGCAAATTCATGCAATCAACTTGAATGATATTGCTGAAATGAAAGCGCATTCACTGAATTACGGGTTAAAAGTTAAAACTTTCCTTTTTTGAAAAGTTGAAAATTCTGCTACTCGCCAACTACCTACTTCAGCCAAATGATTGCTTGTGCTACCCACAGCTATCCACGTGGGTAGTAACTACCCACGTGTCATGGGTGTCGTGTGATGGGTAAGCGGGTAGAAAAGTGGCACCTCTATTAGGTACGGCCGCTCCTGCCGACCGCCGCCCGAAACGATAAGTGTATTTTGATGCCATTACCCGGCGTGGAAAATGTGAATGTATCGTAATGAATTGCCTAGGGAGACATAAAAGCCTCATCAAATATAGTGTATTTGTTTGACATTGTTATTCCTTCTCGTGACAGTACAGGCGCGGATCCCAGATTTCGGTCAGGGGGCGCGGATCCAAGATTTCGGCCACATACAAAAAGTTGCGCCCTACGCGCGCTTGGTGGGCGCGACATGGGCGCGACCCGGGCTCAGGGGGGGGGGGGGGGCCTTGGGGCTCCCTAGCGCCCCTAGACTTTTCTTATAGCTGAATCTTTGGGAAATTTATGAAATGGTATAGGATCTGAACCGTGATCTTGATCAACTTTTTTTTTTGGGCATGTCAGTCGTTGCTGCACCCCCGACGGCGCAAAAAGGCATCTTGCTTTGTCCTGTAACTCATAAGTCACATTATTATCATTGATTGTATGGTCATTAACTATAGACACTTGGCAATTTGTGTTAATTAGTACAAGCCACAGGTCCACACTCCACAGCATAGGACTAGTAACATTAGGTACTACTCAGTGGCGGCGGATAAGGTGTGTGTGTGTGTGTGGGGGGGGAGCAAACATATGATTTTGCCTCCCCCATAAATTTGTAAGAGGCACCCTCCAATAAGTTAGTTCGATTTTTCCTTTTGACCGAAACAATGGCCCAGGGCCCCGATGTGCCCCCAGCCAGCCTGAGGGGCCTTCTAAGGCCGACAGAAGGCCCTCAGTCGGCCTGAGGAGGACCCTTGGTAGGCCACGAGGGGCCCTCAGAAGGCCTGCAACTTCAACATGGCCTGACCGACGTTTTTTTAGACCATTTAGAGGCCCTTGCTCATGTTATTGTAATTAAAAAGAAGATGAATTAGTTAACCTATATTATGCCTTGCGGCTTCTTCAGGGCTAAAACGTTTTAGCCCTGAAGAAGCCGCAAGGCGTAATCTAGGTTAACTAATTCATCTTCTTTTTAATTACAATAACATGAGCAAAGGCTACTTTTTCCATCTGATTTTTATCTGCACAATGCTCATCACAGCCATCCATCATATACATTTAGAGGCCCTGCACAATATAGTGGCCTAAATCCGAGGAGATACCATTTCGTGACATTTTTTTTGGGGGGGGGGGGGCTTTGGCCGTGGGAGGGGGCTCTTTTGCCGAGGGGCCCTCTGGGTTTCCTTGCCCCTCCATCTGAAAATACGATCCGCCGTCACTGGTACTATCACTGGTATCTCACTGGTACACTGGTATCCGGCAGAATGGTGTCTCAAAACCTAAGTAATACCGATATCAATCGCATTGGTATGGATTTTCTAGTCTGTTTATATAAGGTGGCACAATCTATGGGTTTACGTCCTTGAAAAACACCCAAATATAGCTAACCTACTCCTACAGCCTCTTATGTCGACAATTTTCGCAGATGTCCTCAGCAAAGAACGCACATATTTGGGTGTAAATTTTAAGCTTATGAGGTATTCTGGGAAAATACTGCTATGTCGACCGATACAATTATTATTTGAACTTAAATATACACCTTTAAATATTGTCTTACGCTTCATAAAAATAATTAAATGCATAAAATGAATACGCACACACGCCCGTACATTGCCAGCGAACCAATATGGCGAACCCGTTGAAATGTAAACAAATGATTCTCCCCGGTTGCACGTCATCACAACCTGACAAATCACCGTCGAGCTTGCTCCAGACTGATTGGTCAATATTAGCTGATAGCCAAATATAGCTTATGAGCAGATCCGATAAACACGGCCAAGATGCTGGAAGTTGCTCGCGGTTGTCACACTTTTTACCAATTGTTGCCTTGCATGTTGAAGGAGCGGAGTACTGCCCCCTGGCTAGCACTATCAGCTGGAGTTGTTGCAGCAGTTGGCCGCCAGGGACCGCTAGTGAGCCAGAGTGTTATGACGTCGCAAGCAGATAGTACCACTAAATATTGATTGATTGATTGATTGATTTATAAATAAATATTTAGCGTTAAATATTTAACTGGTACCATTTGCTTGGACGTCATAACACCCTGGCTCAATAGCGGTCCCTGGCGGCCAACTGCTGCAACAACTCCAGCTGAAAGTGCTAGCCGATTTACTTTTCGGCGCTCGCTGCTGCGATGCACGTTTATCTCCCAAAGTACTGCATGCATTTAAGCGAAATTTGATAGGAAGACGTGTAGTTGATGCAGCATAGTATTTTATCTACCGTGATGCAGCATAAGGTACTGTAAGCTTCATGTCCATATCTATTATGGTTTTTGAGTTAGAGAAAATACGGCAGGGGCGGATTCCCCTAATTACTGTAAAGGTTAGGTCAGGTTCGATTATGTTATAACAATTGCTTCCTACCACACCCGGAAAACGAACGTCAGTTGTCTACAAGACCCCAAAAACCCCACATCCCCCGGTAGTGCCGCAGCGCAGTGAGCGCCTGGCGTAAAGCAGTTTTCCCATGTATTTACGCTTGTTTACGTGGTTACGGATCACATAGCTGACATTCAAGTAAGTTGAGTGGTTTTTACAATTTTTATCTACTGTGGGCTCAGTCTTGCATGTTAGATCCTGTAGAAGTAGTATGCTATTTTTTGCAAATTTGAATTTTAGGTGAACACTAACAGTTCATTGTTCAAGATATATTCAAACTGGATCTAAGAACAATAAAGTAAATATCTTTTACTGCCTCAGGCTTAAGCCCAGGCTACACTATGCATGATTTATCAAGGAAATCATGTGCATGTTCTCCATGTTTGCAGAACTTCCTTGGCGTCCGGGATCTGCTGGTCAAGGAAATCATGCAAGGAAAATGGATAAACCACAACATTTTTGTAATCAATAAACCACTGCATAAATATCTACCAGCTTCAACACAAGTTTCAACACTCACAATTTGCTCAAACGCTTCTTCATTCATCTTCCGCCACGATACTCAGCACAATTTATTCAAGTTTAGGTCTAGTATAGACCACAATACGCTTAATCAAGCAAAATGATAAAAACCCTGCAACACACAAGATGTGTTGATGCCAAAAATCAGTGTAGCCTGGACTTAAACCTGGAAGCATTACCTTTCCTTTTCAAGGAGAAAATGCAACTCAAAAATGAAATGCAGTTTTGGTAGGGTGAAGGTCCAATATGTTCTTCAGAGCATTCCGAATCTGAATGTGAAGTCATGTTCCATTCTGATTTGTAATTCTGATGGTAGGTACCTATATATGGCCATAGGCGTACACAAGGGGGGGGGGGGGCAATTGCCCCCCCTGAAGGCTGAAGGTATGTACATTGTACATGCCCCCTTTGGTAAAAAAAAATGATTTTTATTTTTTAAAGAAGAAAAAAATGGTGAAAATATGCCCTTTTAAAAATATAGTAGGCCAAATCCAGCGAGTTTTTTTTGGTGGGGGTACTTTATGCCCCCCTGAGCAAAAATTTCCCCCTCCTGGAGTGAATCCTGGCCAATGTATATGGCCTTGATTCTGACACATCAGCATGGTCAAACATCAAACAATTGTTATCTTTGTGTAGTGTATCAAGGTATCACGGTGGCACAACATCTAGTGGCATCCGCCAGGACTATGGTTGTAAGGACCTTCGCTAGAGGAAAGCGACTTGGCGCATCCCAGGTCTGCCTTTGTCAGTTGAAATCGGGAGTCTGGCGTGGCCGGCGCCTTGGAGGGGGGGGGGGGGGCGTAGGGTTATGGCGGTGTGCCAGAGGGTCATGGTGCCGTAGGGTCATGGTGGTGTGTTACCATTCCAGTGTAATGTGCAGTATACTTACTACTGGGGTATATTTCATAACGCGACTTACGGGGGGGGGGGGGTATTTTTTGCCCCCCCCCCCCCTCGGATCTCTGGAACTACTGGACCGAATGTAAAAATTCAAACGGCATTCGATATCCCTGGGAAATGTATCGAGGGAAACATAATATTGTTGACTTCGGGTTCACCGATGACGTCGCAGGTCAGGTCAAGTACAAAATGTTTGACCGTGTCAAAAGATCTCGATGGATGGAATTGTCGCGCAAAATTGCGATATTAAACGCATAAGCTGTCTATAAATTGGTATGATTCGTGTGTCTGACACTTCTAAGTACCTTTCTATGCTGTTTATGACCTTGGGTCAGGTCAAGGTCTTCCGAGGTCACGAGGTCAAACTGCAGATTACGGTCATTAGGCGTTGTAACACATGTTTATGGGTTTGTTTATCGTCTAGAACGCGTAAAATGACCTTAGGACATTGTTTATTCCATATAAATAGAAGTAAAAAGCAAAAATGGAAATGCGTTTTTTATGCATTGTAATGCTGTGAGGTGGTCGATTTTTGTCATTTAAAGGTCATAACTCAGTCATTTTTGAAGATATTGACTTCAAATTTGGTACACATATTCACCGCACATGTCTCGATCACATATATTCCGTTTTTTATAATTATGATTTTTTCTTGGAAAATTTTGTTAAAAAAAAAATGTATTTGGATTTCTCAAAATTTTGAATTAAAAAAACCCTCAAAAATCCGAGATAGCAGTTTAATAGCCGGTCTATTGTCATTAATTTGATTTAAGACAATTGAGTTTATCTCAAACATCGTACCTTTGACAGCGTTTTCCGCAAACCATTATTTTGCAACCAAAACCGAAGAACATGACGTCACTCTGACGTCATTTCCGGTTGACCTATCATAACCTCATATTTTTCCTTTTGCCAACATGTGTAGAATTGATGTGAGAGAAGGTACTGCAAGTTTGGTGACGATACCGGTGCTCGTTTAAGAGTTATTGTAAAATAACGGGGGGGGGGGGGGCAAAAAATAGCCCCCAGTAACTCGCGGGTTAACTCCCTGAGTTGATAAGCACATGTAGACCTCAATATATCTATCTTTAAATGAGGTAGTCTTACAATGGTTTTAGTTACATTAGCTTGCAGAAGTACCTGCCAAATGCACTACAACTATACTAATTTGTGAACAAATTTGGCATGCTTGTGCTTGTGATTTGCTTGGCCTTTATTGGGATGTTCTTTATTTTTATTTTGGGGTTATTTGGCTTAAACTTGCATTGAAGTTTGTCCATTGTTGTCTGTTACCATGCACCAGTAGGTATGCTATGTTGACCAAGGTTGAGCACAAACTTACAATTCGTTTTGCATTCTTTAACCATGTTTTGTTCTTTTCTAGCACTTTTGAGAACAGACAGCATGGGTTCAGCACTACTCCAGTTTGTCCCAGATCTCCTGTGCACTTCAGAAACAATAAGTATATCTGAAGAAGACAAAACTAAAGTGGGAGATGGTGCAAATAAGATTTTTTGTCAGGCCACAAAGCTATACCTGAATATGCTATCAGCTCAAGATGATTGTCCATTTCCAGTGATGGCAAAAGCACTCAGTGATCGCTGCTGGGAAGAATTGAACACCAGTCATTGGGCTGAGGTTCCAGACATATGGAGGGTGCTATACTCATATGCAGTCTTGTATCGCTCAACATTTCATTTAAACTCATACCTATTATCCTCACAATCAGATGTACAGGCAGTGAAGGATGCTCTCTATCACTGTGACATGGGTTTGATAATGGGGAAACCAGTGCTTGATGGTTTACTGACAAGACTTGCAGCTCGTTGTCATAAAGAGCTGTCTTCCTGCATTGAAAGGGACATTGATATCCCTGCATCTATAAACGACGATGCTGCCAATGCCATCTGTGATGAGTCCGCCAGCCGTGTGGACCCGTCCCCACCGATCTCCCACCCGCTGCCTCGGCTCCACTGTCCGTCTGTGGAGCGGTTCGTGCGGGATGTCTTCCGTCGTCGGCCTGCAGTGCTAACCGACTGCGTCTCCCACTGGCCGGCGCTGCGCTGGACTCTCGCCAGTCTGGAGCGCACCGCCGGACACCGCACCGTGCCCGTCGAGCTCGGCGGGAGGTACACGGACGCCGGCTGGTCACAGCGCCTCATGACACTCGGCCAGTTCATCGAGCAGCACGTGCGCCGGCCTGCCCCGGACGGCCGACCCGGCTACCTGGCGCAGTACGAACTCTTCGAGCAGATCCCAGAGCTGGGCGCCGACGTGCCGACGCCCGAGTACTGCTGGGTGGGTGAGCGGGACGCGGTGCACACCAACATCTGGCTGGGCCCGGCTGGGACCGTGTCTCCTCTGCACCACGACCCGAAGCACAACTGCCTGGTGCAGGTGCTGGGCAGCAAGTTCGTGCAGGTGTTTGCGCCGGAAGAGACGCCACGTCTGTACCCACACGAGTCGCCACTGCTGCACAACACGAGTCAGGTGGACGCCGAGCGGCCCGACTCGGCGCGGTTCCCGGAGTTCGCCGCCGCCCGGCACCAGGAGGTGGTGCTCCGCCCCGGGGACCTGCTCTACATGCCGCCCGGCTGGTGGCACTACGTGCGCAGTCTCAGCGTCAGCTGCTCAGTCAGCTTCTGGTTCGAATGAGCCGGGTGTGTACACGATGGAACTTCAGGTGAGGACAGGAGTGCGACAATACACCGTTAAGCTTGTGTTAAATGTTCGACAGTGTAGCGACAACATCAGTCTGTTTCCATGCTGACCGTCCTTTTAAATTGGTATTTCGGTTATTTGTTGGCTGGCGATATCGCCACAATATGGCTGTGTTGGACCGTAATGTTATTTCCAGATCTTATGATGCAGTGTGTAGCATGTGCCAGTATTGGTGTTATGCAAAGTTGTTGAATGATTGTTGAGCCAGCGATTCTCCTACCGCGGAGATCCTCATACTTTCTAGATGTCGTACATAGGCTGTGATTCGGTAAATTCGGTGACTACTGGACACTATATACAGCTGTAACACCTAATATGCACTTATACTGCTATATGGTATAGCTGCAATAATAGAGTGTCGGCTTGATCTGACGCGGCCAACATATAGAATCAGCTGCCAGCCAGACTAGTGGTCTAGCCAGACTAGTCGACTTGTGCAAGTCATATGCAGGCCATGTGCAAGCAGAGCTGTCGCGATCAGCCCCCACCAGTAACAGTTGGCAGCACTCGGGCGTTTGGGCGTTAAAAACCAACTACACCATAGGATTCCCATGTTAAATCGATGATTTTCAGACGAAGCTGGCTCGTAACCTATGGTACATATTTTAAATCCGACTTCTGGAACAGATAGCTACAAGCCTTAGCTACAACGTTTTTATTTATCATTTTTCGATGTTCCGGGCGTAAAGGGGTTAAATGGGCTTGGGGGTAAAACATGTCGGAACGACCGCTGACGGCTTCCAAATGCTACTACAGTACTGAAATATACACTACTTCGACTACTACTTCGTAGAAGAATTAAATATGATCGCTTCCAAATGCTACTATATGTACTGCAAATACACTACTTTGACTACTACTTCGTATATTTGCTGGCGTTTAATTCAATAAATAAAGATGTAATCTATGGAAATAGAAGTTATTGATAGCAAACAATACGTTTAATTTATAATAGTGTAGTGTGTATTGTGTTACCCAACTGTGTTATCTATGTATGGAATCACTGCTTGTGGGTATCGCTGCCTACCGGCGGCCCGCCTGGGCGCGCCCTTGCCGTGGGTCGGGTCAGCTGGCGGTGGCGCACGCCGGCGGCGGCGGCCACTTGGCGAGTAGGAGGCTCGAGGGACGGGACGGACGAGGACGGGAGTGTGATCGGACTTGGTGAGAGAATACAGCAACTGGACGGATTTTGTTGCTGTTGCATTGACAAATAGACAAAACAATTACGATAAAAATGATGTCTTGTCTAATTCATTTGGGCGTTACATTCCTTACTGTTCTACCCGCTGTTCTATCACCCTGGTCGCGATAGTTTAGACAATACAGTTTTTAGGAATCTGCCCGCGCGTTACCAAGCAGATTGAGTATAGTGTTAACATGACTCAGTCTCGATACGCATCACGCACGCACGGGAACTGCAGCGGCCCAGCAGCTGCTGCCCGGATATCCCGCGCCCGAATATCCCGAGCGGAGACGTCACGACAGTGTGAACACGAATATCGCAAATACCATGGCGAGGATTGTCGGATTGCCGAACTCTGTCAACTTCTTGCTTAAAGGGACATTGCCACCTCCGGAGGATTTCTAAAAAGCAACTTAAATGAATGGTGGGGATCAACAATCGTGTATGCTCAAGCCACTGATGACTGAACTCTATAACCTCAAGCTCAAACTTGCTCCTGCAGCAACTAAAGAGTCTCTATGGCCTTGCAACTAAAGTAGGGTATCGGCATTTTTTCTTCTTCTTTTTCTGACTCCAAAACGTTGGTCCCAGCTGTGCTCAGTACTAGATTCATGATGGCCGCTCTCATCCAGTTTGGCTGTGAAATTGGCGGCCGCCCAAAGCTGAAGCGTCCGAATTCACCGAGACTTGACCTTGAAAAGTATCTGTTATAAGGCATTGGTCACATCTTCTACGGCCCCAAAGTCGAGCCATAGCCATTCTTGCTGTTTTATTCATGTTTTATTATGAAAGAGGCTATGGTTGTTGAAAATAAAATTAACTGTATACGCATTTTAATTTTAAAGTGCACTGACGGAATGGTGATGTTGAGTTTGCAATATTCAAAAGCAAATCATATTCCGCAAAGAAGTGATTCTAAATAGTGATGAGGTGACTCCAATTTTACGAATGTGTGCCAATCATGAGTGGTGCAAATGTATTTTTTGATCTAATGGGGCTAGTTTCGGGAACCAATTTTTGCAGGTGAAATCGGACACGCTTAAAGGGAGATAATCACCCTTTTCCACCAAAATGGAGTTAGCATCTGCAATCGATAGACGAGGCCAAAATATGATGTAAATGCATCACATTTTGCATATAAACATTCCTACCGAAAGATATTGGCAGTTTCCTACTGATAAGCGATCCACGCTTATATCGGTCGGTACTCAGCAAGTACTCGATAACTAATTCAGTAAATTAGCCTCCCTACGCATTGTTATTTATCATGAAGGTATGCAATATGTTTCCTGCACTCTATCTTTTGCGAATATGTGCCACTTTTTTATGAACAATCAACAATCATTTGGAAAAACGTGCATTGAAATCGGCAGTTTAGCTTGGCACCGGCCGGCCGGTGCCAAGCTAAACTACAGCGACCTATTTAGTGTCGGCGATTTGTTTACAAGTGCAAAAGCGCCAGATGTTGCGCTTTCCAATAGTGGAGGGAAAATACCAATCATTAATTTTCCCAAACTTCCAACTTTGAATTAGGGAATAATTTTATTTAATTCTTAAATTTAGATCACAACATTTTAATACAATAACGGTAGCCAAATAAGTTGTTGCTAACAAAATAAAAAGGTGATTATCTCCCTTTAAAGGGACATTGCCACTTTTCTGAAAGTTGTCAAATATAGGCCGGTTGTACCCGAAAATATGAAGTAAGTGCTGCTGAAAACGATGGTGATTTTTTTTTCTCCCGAAAACTTCACTCAATTTATAATAAAGTTTTTAAAATTTGGGTGGATGACGTCATTATTGAGCTAAATAGAGCTATAGATAAATCCTTTACGCTGCCGAAGTTTGGCACAATTTTTGTCAGACAATTCTGGCGATTCAAATACAAGCAGGTACCAGGTAAACTGTGTCGCACTCACTTGACCACCGAAGTCTTGTACTGAAAGCTCCACATACCACACATCGAATTCTTGGCATCGTTTGAAAATTGCATTAGAGTTTCACTTTATAGAAGTCTAGTTATCCTGATATAACCCACGGTAAATATAATACACCCAGCGATCGAGAAACGAAACGCGTAAATATCTCCAAGGTTTACCTTAAAACAAGTCGACTATCATCACCATTGGGTAAAGAGAGACGACGTCATCGGCTTTAAACCCCTATTCAAATACACGTGGGGTTTATTTGTTACAATTGTCAAGACCAAGCTCGAATTTCTTTTCGAATAGACCTATATGGTTGTTTTAACTGCTACCCTACTTAATTTCAAAGCAAATCCAACAACATGGCTATCTCAACTCAAAACTAATATTAAGGTGGGAATGTCCCTTTAACCCGCGCGGCGCTGGGGTCTCCAGCCGAACGCGCGGCGCTGGGGGGGGGGGGGGGGGTAAATGTTACCCCCCTCGTATCTTCTGAACCAATAACCGCAGCGAGACGCGCAATGCGGCGATCGCAAGCTCTCAACGAGAATAATCGAATGCATACTCGAAATTCTTAACATAAGGTCACATGTCAGGTCACGGTCAGGTCAAATGTAAAATGTAAGTATTTGAGTTTTTGGGCTATACTTTCCATCCAAAGCCTTATATTGCAACTATTATCTCACAAAGTGCTCCAGAGTGTATAATGCATTTTCCGCATAAGTAAAAGTGAAATTGTAAGCAAAGGTCAAGGTCAGGTCACACAAGGTCACAGGTCTACGAAAGCCATGCGACACATGTTGTATGGGTTATTTTACACGTATAATTCGATAGAAGCAGCCATTTTCACAGCCTGACACCATATAATCGTCCTCAGGTCAAGGTCAGGTCACAATAAGGTCAAAATTTGAAATTGATTAATATAAATAAACATTGCATGTTTCTAGACTAGTTTTGTCTTCGAAATACAGTGGTGGCATTTATTTGTCTGTATCTGGTCAGTAAAAGCCAAAAAACGCAATTAAAAAAAAATGACGTCATGAGTTACTTGTTCTTAGAGAGCCATAAGTCAGTCAAAAATAAAGAAATTGCTTTGAAATTTGGTTTGAACATCGTTCATACTCGGTTCTCTAATATATCTTCCGTTTTTTTTGAAAATCTTCAAACAAACTTTTGTGGAAATTCTTCCCCAATTTTTTTCTTCTTCATTTTTGGGGGTCAAAAACCCAAAATTTTGAACATCTGAGATAGCCATGTCAAAGACAATGTTATTTCCCTTCTTTTGACGCCTTTTATTTGCAATTTGCAGTAACACGCTATTTTCTACGATTTTTCAAACATTTAACGTTTTTTCACCAAAAATGACATGGCATGACGTCACTAAAACGTCATTATCTGCCACAAATTTTCACGAATAAAAAAAAAATGGCAGAAGACGTAGAATTGATGCACCATAAGCTACCGTAAGTTTCACTTTGATATCTGTCATAGTTGTCAAGTTATGGAGAAAATCCGGGAGGGGGGGGGGGGGGGGGGTAAAATTTACCCCCCCAGCGCCGCGCGGGTTAACCCTCGCCCTACGGGAGCTTTTTTCACCTTCGCCCTCGGGGGGGGGGGGGGGGGGGCTGACAGGCGCCCCAGGTTAACTTCCAAACCAAGCAACTTAGAGCAATGCGGTAAGAACCAGCATGTTGCCTGTCATGAGAGGAATCCAACAGTATGCAATTTTTAGGTTTCAGGTCAACAGGTGACCTTCCAGGTCAAGTGAATGACCTCGGATTTACCACGCCCAGAACAGCGATTTTGCTCTTCAGAAAACCTCGAAATTAGAAATTGATCAATGTAAATAAAAAGGCATGTTCCTCGACCAGTTTTGGCTCATAAATACAAAAAAGGTAATTATTTGTTCGTATCTTGTCCAAAAATGTCAAAAAAGTTATAAAAAAATGACGTCATCAGTTTCTTACACTTAGGAAGCCATCACTCAGTCAAAAATTAAGGTATTGCTTTGAAATTTGTTATGGGTATTGCCCATACTTAGTTCTCTCACATATATTCCGGTTTTTCTAATATCTTTGAAAATGTGGATTTTGTGTGGATTTTTCCAAAAACAAATCAGTTTTTTGTTTAATTTTAGGGGTCAAAAACCAAAAAATTTGAAAATAAAAGATTGCCATTTTAAATAGAATGCCATTTTGCATCTTTGGTGAATTGCGTTTGCAATTTGCTTTAAAACTCTGCTTTCTACGATTTTTCAAATATCTCATTTTTTTTTACCAACATGACGTCATCAAAACATTATTATCTCCCAAACTACTTAACCAATTTCAATTAAATTTTTACAGCCTACGTATAATTGTTGTAAACTCAGCTATCAAAAATTTCAGCAAGATGCACCCCATGTGTCAAAAGTTATTCAAGAAAAACCTCAGGGGGGGCCTGTCAGGCCCCCCCCCCCCCGTAGGGCGATAGTTAATCTACCGATACACACCAAAAACTCCATATTAGCCTGCGAGGTGGCAATATCCCTTTAAGTGGCGGAAGGTGCAAACATTTTACACGATAACCATAATGCATTCCACTAAACAAAATCGGGAACATTCATTCCATTCGCCTAGCCCTGGTCGGGGGGGGGGGGAGGTGATCAATTTGCATCCTAGGGATTAATTAAGCGTGTCCCTCTGGTTTAACAACAGTTAAATATGAATATAAGGAACGACGTTGCACAAGAAATGGCGCCTTTAAAATGTAATCCTAGTGTTACTAACACCAGAGTTGCAGTCTCCATTATACCGTATGGGGAAAACTTCGGAGCCTTTGGGGCAGACAAAAAAATCAAGCTAGGGCTGACATTTTACATGCTTCCTATTGGTTTACCAAGCAATGGGAAAATACCAGGGGAGCGGGTTTGCCAAATACTTCATGAAATTTGACGGGGCCTAAAGTACATCTACAAGGGCCACGATTGCGTGCGCGTGTCGGACGACGACGACCCGCCAGACGATATCGAGATGTTCTTGAACACTCGGTACGTCTGCGCGCCGGAAGCCATGTGGCGGCTGTTTGCCTTTGAAATGCACTACCAGTCGCACACGGTCGTCCGCCTCACCGTACACCTGCCGGGCCGCCAGCAGGTGTTCTTCGCCGAGGGCGCCGAGGCGGCCGTGCTGGACCGTGCGCAGCGCGGCGACTCTACGCAGACTGCGTGGTTCACGCTGAAGCGGCTCCCGCCAGACGCCCACCGCCACCGGTACGCGGACATCCCGCTCCACTACACCTTCAACAAGCGGACGCACCGGTGGCAGCCCCGTCGCCGTGGCGCTGATGGCGTCATCACCCGCCTCAGGCGCGAGCGCGTCCGACGTGGAACGCTTCCACCTCCGGATGCTGCTGCTGCACGTGGCGAGCGCGCAGAGCTACGAAGACCTCCGCACCGTCGACGGCCAGATGTGCCCAACGTTCCGCGAGGCGGCGCGGCGGCGTGGCCTGCTGGCCGTTGACAAGGAGTGGGAGCGCTGTCTGGCGAAGGCTGCCCTCTTCCGGATGCCTCACCAGCTCTACCACCTGTTCGCCACGCTCTGCATGTGCAACGCCGTCGGCGACGCGCCGGCTCTGTAGGAGAACCACGCCGCCTCACTGAGGACCTGGAGCGCCGGTTCGACTCAGTCGCCGGTGTGGCACGCGCCCGCCAGCACGAGCTGTGCACCTGCGAGCGCACGGCCTGAGCGGCGCCGACGTCAGCCTGGACTGCGCGGACGACGCGGCCGGTGACCAGCACGTCGGTGCAGCCTCGAACGTGGACGACGGAGGCAACATGGCGGCCGCTGACGTCGACGCCGCAGAGGCACGCCTCGCCACGCTGTCGGCCGGGCAGCGCCGTATCGTCGACGTCGTGCTCCACGACGTGGAAGAGGCGCACGTCGCGCCGCCGCAGCCGCGTGCCACATTCATGTGTGCCGCGGCCGGCTGCGGCAAAACGGCGGTCTACAACGTGCTGATCGCCCTGCTGCGCAGCGGGAGGGCGACCAAGATCGGGCGCAACAAGTCGGTGCTGCCAGTCGCCTGGATGGGGATCGCGGCCACGCTGCTGGACGGTGACACCGTCCATTCGCAGTGCCCGTACCAGTTGTCGACGACAGCACCTGCTTCGTCAGCGCGAGTCCCCAGGCCGACACCATACGCGCCGCCAACCTCATCGTCTGGGACGAGGTGGCCATGGCGCCATCACACCCGCTGGACGCCGTCGACCGGCTGCTGCGCGATCTGCGTGGCAACGCGGTGCCGTTTGGCGGCTGTTCGGCGGCAACTTCCGGCGGATCCCACCGGTCGTCCGGAACTGTTCGCGCGCCGCTGTCGTCGGCACCAGCGTAAAGCACAGCCCGCTGTGGGCGCACGTGCGCACCATGCTCCTGGAAAGGAACATGCGGGCGGCACTGGTGAACGCCACTTCTGCGAGCGGCTGCTGGCGCTGGGCGACGGCCGCGGTGAGCACGCCATCGAGCTGCCGGACGAAGTCGAGCACAGATAGCTGGTGGACGCCGTCTTCCCAGAGGAGGCGCTGCAGGCCGCAGCCGACCAGCTCAGGAATCGGGCCATCCTCTGTCCGCGCAGCGACGAGTCACTGGCAGTCAACGCCACGGTCCTGAACCGCCTGTCCGACCCGGTGGCCGTGTATCACAGCGTTGACGACATGGCCGTCGTCATGCTGCTCCGTAACCTGCCATCGAGCGCGGACTGTGACCCGGCACACGGCTGGGCGAGGCGACGATCGTCGTCGATGACATTACCGGAGCGGCGACCGGCGAGCGCGATGCAGCCGTCCGACACAGGTCTGCCCTTCAAGTTCCGGCGGCGGCGGCGGCAGTTCTCGGTTCGCCTCGGATACGCCCTCACCATCAGCAAGGCACAGGCCCAGACGGATAGTGGGCGTGTCGCTTCGGCGGGGCGCCCACGCCCACGGCCAGCTTGTCGTGGCATGTCGCGTGTGCGACGCGAGGCGGCGCTCCGCGTCAAGGTGGTCGACGGTGCGCAGCAGGGTCGCCCCCCCCCCCCCCCGGCCAGAAGACGTACACGCGGAATGTCGTGTACCGGGAGCTGCTGCCTGCGTACCAGCCCGCCCACCAGCAGCTGGCCTGAGCCGGAACGATTTTCGCAGAATTGTGGTCCTTGCGAACAACGCCATCTATTGAGCGGTTCGGTTAAACTGCTCAAACATCCGTTCTATTATTGGTGATTGCTGTTCAGGTGATTGAGCTAAGGTAATGACAATTAGTGTCAAATGGTAAGAAAATAATTGTAAATACAAATAAAATATTCATCTATGATATATTTCAGCTTGTATTTGAGTTATTGCGCTTACGAGAGGTTAAAATGTGCAGAAATCGCTTCGGTGAGAAATATAAATCCAGTGCGACATCGATTTTTTTCTCTCGAATTTCATAATATTGATGTTTTCATCGTAATCAGCGTCCCAAAATGCATCAAATAGGGGGATGAGACCTAACATTCTAAGGGGGAAAACCGGACCACCCTACTGTTTATATACTGTGCTGTCTGTGCTCTGTGGCGGACACTGACCCTCTGCTGGCAACTGAGCCGGTGTGCTGCTACCGTGTAGTCTCTAACTGTCGCCCACTGTTCAACTGTCTGATCTGCCGTACTCGGCTCTGTACTGGTACATGCCCGCTTGTGAATAAAGCCTGACCCAGCTTCTAAATCACTTACCAATTCACCTGGAAGGTAGAGGCGGGGACACGTCCAGAATGTGTCGCAGTGGAAGTGACCAGACTGGTTATTGATTCAACTTTTTTGGAACGATTCAACCATGATTAATTTTTGAATCTGAATGATTCAATCACCGTTCGAATCAAGGATACAATTTTGAGAATTGATTCATTCTGATTCAAAGAATCAAAACAAATATTTTAATCGATTCACGTTTGATTCAACATTTGAATATATGAGGTGAATTATATCAAATCAATAAAAATGGAAACATGCATATATATGATCATTAAAACATTGGTACAGCAATAGTATTTCAGTATAATTGAATGTAGCCACTGGGACTCCGTGTATTTGGACAATTTACCAGTGTAATTGAATCGTAATTGAAACGTGATCATCATATTTTGTCGTGGAAGTATGCTAAAATGTATACTAAAGGAATTGTATGGGACGGAACAAATGCACCGGTCACTCTCGACAGGCAGCGGCGTTTCTAAAGAAATATTAAACCAGTTATGTGACGTTGTTATCTCTACATGTAAACGAATACTTGGAGCCATTTAGCAATTCGCGAGAACTGTATTTGTATTTGACTATTTAGCAATTCGCGATAACTGTATTTGTGCATAACACGGACACAGATACAACAGAGAACACAACTGAACTGACGCTGCGAATAAACGTGGTCTGCCGCCTGAACACTTTTAAATCGCATTCTTTCTGGCCCAATGCTGTACTTGGCATCGGCCCAGAAACTCGACTTGGCATCGAGCAAATTCACAGCGTTTCGCCTAATCTTGATTGCGGTCGAAACGCATTAGCTGAGCAACTGCGATTGACACTTCTGCATCGCTTAAATTCGTCTTCACATGCCCAGTTCACTCCAACCAGGGTAGGAAGCCCCCAATTCTCAAGTTTGGAGCACAACACACTTGACAATACTCCCACTATCCCAGCCTCCGTTCCCGTTCTGATGGCAGCTAAGGCGTCGCCGGCAAGAGCGCAGCTATGCCCCGACTACTCGTTGCCAGAGGTATATGCATAGGCTTCACAGCCTTTGCCTTCACATCATTTGCCTTCACAGCCAGAGACGTCGCTGGCCGCCGGGCCGACTGACCGTTCAGGGGGTGTCTGGGGCCTCCCTCTCGCCGCTGCCGCCGGTCGCCGCCACCGCCGTTAGCTGTTTGTACTTTTCGTAGCGGGTCGTGCGCTCCTTACATGCCGCCAGACTGTTGATCTCCCGCTGTCTGCCAGTCTCCTTCAGCCAGACCTCGAACCGCCGACGCAGCAGCTCCTGTCAACACACAGACACGGTACTCTCACGCCGGCTTACAAGGGGAATTATTGATTTAGAGATACAATATTTATATTCGGGCACGTAAATACCACACAAATTGTAGAAGGCGCCCCTTGAACGTACACAATGTACCTGTTTTTCGCTGACGCTCAATCGCTTGGCACCGAGGCGAAACGCACCACTGCACCCTCCCACGTTCAACACTTAGTGTCAAGCCCCAGCCCCACCCTGTTGGCCCGGGAGTTGTACAGTGCACACCCACCTGGAACTTGGTGACCTGCTCCTTGGTGAGCCCTGCCTCAGCCACTAGCCGGTTCCATTGCTCGGTGCGGGCGCGCCTCTCCTGCAGGACGCGCTGGTACCGATACGGCAGACTACCGGGGCTGCGTCGCGTGCCTCCTGCCACCGGGAACGGCGTGTGGAACGGGAAGAAGGCGGCCGGCTCCAGCAGCCGCCAGCAGGGCGGTGCGTCCAGCGAGCCATCCACGGCCAGACACAGCGGCTGGTCCCAGAAGTTGGGCACCACACCGAGCCCCGCCTGGCGCATCTGCTCCTCCAGCGCCGGGTAGTGCGTGTGGTACGGCGCCAGCGTCAGCGAGTCGTTCCGGTTGCCTGCCAGCAGTGGCCGAGTGGGCGTGGTCACGTGCAGCGTGCAGCCGACGCTGTCGCTCACCACTAGTCTGCGACAAATGGCGATCAGTCGCACCGCGCGGCAGCCGGTCAGCTGGACCGTGCCCGACACCGGGCCCAGCGCCACGGTCGTGTCGTGGCACTTGTCGATCGAGACGTTGCGCAGCGGGCTGAGGAAGTAGAGGAACGCCTGGTGGCAGCGGTGGAGCTTCAGCGTGGCGCCGCACAGCGTCGGTGACAGGCGCGCCACCGTCTCTTTGTGGATCGCAGAGGTGACGATGAGCTTGTCGCCGGGCGGCGCAACGTGCGCGTTGGTCGCCATCTTGCCGCGCTTGTGATCGGCGCGCCGGTCCGCGGAGGTGGCGCTAGGCCACGACAGACGTCGGCCAGAAGACACACACGCCGCCACACCTGCCCGGCAGATAGACGGGCAGTGGCAGATCTCCACATTTCTATTTTCAGAATTAAATGACTTTCGAGCGACCAGAAAGAATGGAAGCAGCCATCAGTTATGAACACTTCAAGCAGTTTAGAGAGCTCCGTTGCTTGTAAAGCATTCTGAGCTTCGTTTATAGGAGGTTATATCTTTTAACTGAGTCCAGCCTCCTTACCGTATGGGTTGGGTCCCAAGCAGTCTATGATCCAGCCTCCTTACCGTACGGGTTAGGACCCAAGGCAACCTATGATCCAGCCTCCTTACTGTACAGGTTAGGACCCAAAGAGCCTGTGATCCAGCCTCCTTACCGTACGGGTTAGGACCCAAAGCCACCTATGATCCAGCCTCCTTACCGTACGGGTTAGGACCCAAGGCAACCTATGATCCAGCCTCCTTACCGTACGGGTTAGGACCCAAAGAGCCTGTGATCCAGCCTCCTTACCGTAAGGGTTAGGACCCAAGGCAACCTATGATCCAGCCTCCTTACCGTACGGGT
The DNA here is from genome assembly GCA_036785665.1 of Chirona hameri. Taxonomy (NCBI): domain Eukaryota; kingdom Metazoa; phylum Arthropoda; class Thecostraca; order Balanomorpha; family Balanidae; genus Chirona; species Chirona hameri. The sequence continues at coordinate 84,555 of JAXIVJ010003026.1, forward strand.
TAGGACCCAAAGAGCCTGTGATCCAGCCTCCTTACCGTACGGGTTAGGACCCAAGGCAACCTATGATCCAGCCTCCTTACCGTACGGGTTAGGACCCAAAGAGCCTGTGATCCAGCCTCCTTACTGTACGGGTTAGGACCCAAAGAGCCTGTGATCCAGCCTCCTTACCGTACGGGTTAGGACCCAAGGCAACCTATGATCCAGCCTCCTTACCGTACGGGTTAGGACCCAAGGCAACCTATGATCCAGCCTCCTTACCGTACGGGTTAGGACCCAAAGCAACCTATGATCCAGCCTCCTTACCGTACGGGTTAGGACCCAAAGCAACCTATGATCCAGCCTCCTTACCGTACGGGTTAGGACCCAAAGCCACCTATGATCCAGCCTCCTTACCGTACGGGTTAGGACCCAAGGCAACCTATGATCCAGCCTCCTTACCGTACGGGTTAGGACCCAAAGCCACCTATGATCCAGCCTCCTTACCGTACGGGTTAGGACCCAAGGCAACCTGTGATCCAGCCTCCTTACCGTACGGGTTAGGACCCAAGGCAACCTATGATCCAGCCTCCTTACCGTACGGGTTAGGACCCAAGGCAACCTATGATCCAGCCTCCTTACCGTACGGGTTAGGACCCAAAGCCACCTATGATCCAGCCTCCTTACCGTACGGGTTAGGACCCAAAGAGCCTGTGATCCATCGCAGCAGACGAGACTGCTGGAACGCGTCAGCCGTCGGCACGTATCCCGTCTACGGCGAGGGAAGATCGGCACACATTACAGAATACGTACTTTGTTAAATTTGAAACTTATGTGAACAAAACGAAACGTCGCAGTTTGGACGGACTGATTGTCGTGTTTCTTGGACTTCTGACGGACGTAAGTTAAAAGAATTTCAATATTTTCCCATTTACTCACTAATGTATGCGAAAAGGCAACATTTGCATGCAATTGGCGTCCAATATCAATAATGTATTGGAATAACAAACTCCGAGATTTACAACGGAGGGTTTTAAACAATGTTATCTGCCAGTGTCTTGGGCCCATTGTGCCTCCCTATCTCCGTCTCTGTCGCCGTCTCGGTGTCAGTATCAGAATCAGAATCGGTGTCAGTATCGGTATCAGTGTCGGGGTATCACCTGGTTGGCGCGGCTTGGCTCAACGGCCACCGAGGCCAGGGTGACTGGCTCCGTCTCCTCCCCTGCCGGTGGCGGGGGCGGACAGCCCGTGTCCAGGTCAATCAGGAACGAGAGCGCCTCCACCACGGCACGACCCACCATGGCGTCCCCGCCGGCCGGACCCAGCGGAGAGCCCTCACCCAGCACCTGTAACCAGTGTTGGATTTTTCATTTCATGACCTGGTCCCAGAGTAAAAATCCATAGGTGGAGAGTAAAATTGTATTGTCAGGCAAGTTAAGATTTTCATTTTGTTTTAATTGTTTTACTTGGAAAGTAAAAAATCCTGATTTATAATAGATATTAAATCCTTGTGAGGAAAATTGAATTATATTTTAACTACAATGTCGGTAAGATCAGGCGAAAAGAGAGCAAATTTCCTGAACAAATATGAAGAGACCAAAATTCTTTGGACCCAAAAAGTCCAGAAAATGACCCAAATTCCAAGCCTGCCTGTAATCCGCCACATACACACGGAACAGTCAGTGGCGCCCTCACACATCATCGCATACACACGGGACAGTCAGTGGCGCCCTCACCCATCACCACAGACACACGGAACAGTCAGTGGCGCCCTCACACATCACCACAGACACACGGGACAGTCAGTGGCGCCCTCACCCAGCACCACAGACACACGAGACAGTCAGTGGCGCCCTCACCCACCACAGACACACGGAACAGTCAGTGGCGCCCTCACACATCACCACAGACACACGGGACAGTCAGTGGCGCCTTCACCCAGCACCAGACACACGGGAGTCAGTGGCGCCCTCACCCAGCACAGACACACGGGACAGTCAGTGGCGCCCTCACACATCACCACAGACACACGGGACAGACAGTGGCGCCATCACCCAGCACCATACACACGGGACAGTCAGTAGCGCCCTCACCCATCACCACAGACACACGGGACAGTCAGTGGCGCCCTCACCCATCACCACAGACACACGGGACAGTCAGTGGCGCCCTCACCCACCACCAGACACACGGGACAGTCAGTGGCGCCCTCACACATCACCACAGCCACGGGACAGGCAGTGGCGCCCTCACCCATCACCACAGACACACGGGACAGTCAGTAGCGCCCTCACCCATCACCACAGACACACGGGACAGTCAGTGGCGCCCTCACACATCACCACAGACACACGGGACAGTCAGTGGCGCCCTCACCCAGCACAGACACACGGGACAGTCAGTGGCGCCCTCACACATCACCACAGACACACCGGACAGTCAGTGGCGCCCTCACACATCACCACAGACACACGGGACAGACAGTGGCGCCCTCACCCAGCACCAGACACACGGGACAGTCAGTGGCGCCCTCACCCATCACCAGACATACGGAAGTCAGTAGCGCCCTCACCCATCACCAGACACACGGGACAGTCAGTGGCGCCCTCACCCAGCACCAGACACACGGGACAGTCAGTGGCGCCCTCACACATCACCACAGACACACGGGACAGTCAGTAGCGCCCTCACCCATCACACGGGACAGTCAGTGGCGCCCTCACCCATCACTATAGACACACAAGACAGTCAGTGGCGCCCTCACCCAGCACTACAGACACACGGAACAGTCAGTGGCGCCCTCACCCATCACCAGTCACACGGGACAGTCAGTGGCGCCCTCACACATCACCACAGACACACGGGACAGTCAGTGGCGCCCTCACCCAGCACCACAGACACACGGGATAGTCAGTAGCGCCCTCACACATCACCACAGACACACGGAACAGTCAGTGGCGCCCTCACCCAGCACCACAGACACACGGAACAGTCAGTGGCGCCCTCACCCATCACCACAGACACACGGGACAGTCAGTGGCGCCCCCACCCAGCACCACAGACACACGGAACAGTCAGTGGCGCCCTCACACATCACTACAGACACATGGGGCAGTCAGTGGCGCCCTCACCCAGCACCACCGACACACGGGACAGTCAGTGGCGCCCTCACACATCACTACAGACACACGGGACAGTCAGTAGCGCCCTCACACATCACCACAGACACACGGGACAGTCAGTGGCGCCCTCACCCACCACCAGACACACGGAACAGTCAGTGGCGCCCTCACCAAGCACCATATACACGGAACAGTCAGTGGCGCCCTCACACATCACCACAGACACACGGAAGTCAGTGGCGCCCTCACACATCACCACAGGCACACGGGACAGTCAGTAGCGCCCTCACACATCACCACAGGCACACGGGACAGTCAGTGGCGCCCTCACCCACCACCAGACACACGGGACAGTCAGTGGCAATCTCACACATCACCACAGACACACGGGACAGTCAGTGGCGCCCTCACCCAGCACCAGACACACGGGACAGTCAGTGGCGCCCTCACACATCACCACAGCCACGGGACAGTCAGTGGCGCCCTCACCCACCACCAGACACACGGGACAGTCAGTGGCGATCTCACCCAGCACCACAGACATACGGAAGTCAGTGGCGCCCTCACCCAGCACCAGACACACGGGACAGTCAGTGGCACCCTCACCCACCACAGACACACGGGACAGTCAGTGGCGCCCTCACACATCACTACAGACACACGGGACAGTCAGTGGCGCCCTCACCCAGCACCAGACACACGGGACAGTCAGTGGCGCCCTCACCAAGCACCATATACACGGAACAGTCAGTGGCGCCCTCACACATCACCACAGACACACGGGACAGTCAGTGGCGCCCTCACCCATCACCACAGACACACGGGACAGTCAGTAGCGCCCTCACACATCACCACAGGCACACGGGACAGTCAGTGGCGCCCTCACCCACCACCAGACACACGGGACAGTCAGTGGCAATCTCACACATCACCACAGACACACGGGACAGTCAGTGGCGCCCTCACCCAGCACCAGACACACGGGACAGTCAGTGGCGCCCTCACACATCACCACAGCCACGGGACAGTCAGTGGCGCCCTCACCCACCACCAGACACACGGGACAGTCAGTGGCGATCTCACCCAGCACCACAGACATACGGAAGTCAGTGGCGCCCTCACCCAGCACCAGACACACGGGACAGTCAGTGGCACCCTCACCCACCACAGACACACGGGACAGTCAGTGGCGCCCTCACACATCACTACAGACACACGGGACAGTCAGTAGCGCCCTCACACATCACCACAGACACACGGGACAGTCAGTGGCGCCCTCACCCACCACCAGACACACGGAACAGTCAGTGGCGCCCTCACCAAGCACCATATACACGGAACAGTCAGTGGCGCCCTCACACATCACCACAGACACACGGAACAGTCAGTGGCGCCCTCACACATCACCACAGACACACGGGACAGTCAGTAGCGCCCTCACACATCACCACAGGCACACGGGACAGTCAGTGGCGCCCTCACCCACCACCAGACACACGGGACAGTCAGTGGCGATCTCACCCAGCACCACAGACATACGGAAGTCAGTGGCGCCCTCACCCAGCACCAGACACACGGGACAGTCAGTGGCACCCTCACCCACCACAGACACACGGGACAGTCAGTGGCGCCCTCACACATCACCACAGACACACGGGACAGTCAGTGGCGCCCTCACACATCACCACAGACACACGGGACAGTCAGTGGCGCCCTCACCCAGCACCACCGACACACGGGACAGTCAGTGGCGCCCTCACACATCACCACAGACACACGGGACAGTCAGTGGCGCCCTCACACATCACCACAGACACATGGGACAGTCAGTGGCGCCCTCACCCAGCACCAGACACACGGGACAGTCAGTAGCGCCCTCACCCAGCACCACAGACACACGGGACAGTCAGTGGCGCCCTCACCAAGCACCATATACACGGAACAGTCAGTAGCGCCCTCACACATCATCGCATACACACGGGACAGTCAGTGGCGCCCTCACCCATCGCATACACACGGGACAGTCAGTGGCGCCCCCACCCAGCACCAGACACACGGAACAGTCAGTGGCGCCCTCACCCATCACCACAGACACATGGGGCAGTCAGTGGCGCCCTCACCCAGCAACACAGAGACACGGAATAGTCAGTGGCGCCCTCACCCAGCCCAACAGACACACGGAACAGTCAGTGGCGCCCCCACACATCACCACAGACATACGGGACAGTCAGTGGCGCCCTCACCCATCGCAGACACACGGAACAGTCAGTGGCGCCCTCCCACATCACATACACACGGGACAGTCAGTGGCGCCCTCACCCAACACCACAGACACACGGAACAGTCAGTGGCGCCCTCACCCATCACCAGACACACGGGACAGTCAGTGGCGCCCTCAGCTGCAGATAGCTCGCCTTAATCGCCTCGCTCATCAGCATACGATAACTATGCATCCACAGATGGCCAGATGAGCATTTAGGATGCGATGCCCCTACGGCCTACATGTACCACCCATTCTTCCACAATTCCACAATATCTCCGGCACAACACGGCATTACCGAACACAACAGCATGCCAGCTGCACCGCCGCCGGGCCTGGCAGACTGCAGCGCTGCTACAATTACCCGGCCATAACGGCGGCCGCCAACAGGCCAGCTGACAGGCGGACAGAGCGGCGCGCTAACACGTCTCCGTGCCGCCGCGCCGCTGGCCATGGAACACACGAGCCGCGAGGAGCGGCGGCGTCAGGCGACGAGCAGCGGCGATCGCCAGTTGACGCGAGTGCCTACTCATCTTTGCTATGGACGGGTAATGTTGTTGGGCAAACGGTGCAAATGAGTGATGTTTCATTATAGCATAAAAGAAGCACACAGCACGAGACTGCTGAACAGACAATGCAGGGTTAAATCAACAGACACGACGTAGCCCTGTCATGCGGTCAATTTTTCGGATCGCGATTCGTTGCCGTTCCGTATTTCAGCTGAGATGCAACTTTGGTACATATACACTAGACATGATCTGGAGTCCAAACTTGCAACTTACAGCTGAAATGCAACTTTGGTACATATACACTAGACATGATCTGGAGTCCAAACTTGCAACTTACAGCTGAAATGCAACTTTGGTACATACACTAGACATGTTCTGGAGTCCAAACTTGCATCTCAACGTGCGGCAGCGAGTGCCGACTGCTGACTGGGCCCGTCGGGTTGAACGCATGCCACGGAGATAAGTTACGTCCGTTGACTCGACCTTCACCAACCTGCTGCTGACGTCCGGACACCAGAACTGACCTCCATCAGTGAGGCGAGGTGCGTCCGGACACCAGAACTGACCTCCACCAGTGAGGCGAGGTGCGCCTGGACACCAGAACTGACCTCCACCAGTGAGGCGAGGTGCGTCCGGACACCAGAACTGACCTCCACCAGTGAGGCGAGGTGCGTCCGGACACCAGATTACTGACCTCCACCAGTGAGGCGAGGTGCGTCTGGACACCAGATTACTGACCTCCACCAGTGAGGCGAGGTGCGCCTGGACACCAGATTACTGACCTCCACCAGTGAGGCGAAGTGCGTCCGGACACCAGATTACTGACCTCCACCAGTGAGGCGAGGTGCGCCTGGACACCAGATTACTGACCTCCACCAGTGAGGCGAGGTGCGTCCGGACACCAGATTACTGACCTCCACCAGTGAGGCGAGGTGCGCCTGGACACCAGATTACTGACCTCCACCAGTGAGGCGAGGTGCGTCCGGACACCAGATCACTGACCTCCACCAGTGAGGCGAGGTGCGTCTGGACACCAGAACTGACCTCCACCAGTGAGGCGAGGTGCGCCTGGACACCAGATTACTGACCTCCACCAGTGAGGCGAGGTGCGTCTGGACACCAGATTACTGACCTCCACCAGTGAGGCGAGGTGCGTCTGGACACCAGATTACTGACCTCCACCAGTGAGGCGAGGTGCGTCCGGACACCAGATTACTGACCTCCACCAGTGAGGCGAGGTGCGTCCGGACACCAGAACTGACCTCCACCAGTGAGGCGAGGTGCGTCCGGACACGAGATTACTGACCTCCACCAGTGAGGCGAGGTGCGTCCGGACACCAGAACTGACCTCCACCAGTGAGGCGAGGTGCGCCTGGACACCAGAACTGACCTCCACCAGTGAGGCGAGGTGCGTCCGGACACCAGAACTGACCTCCACCAGTGAGGCGAGGTGCGCCTGGACACCAGAACTGACCTCCACCAGTGAGGCGAGGTGCGTCTGGACACCAGATTACTGACCTCCACCAGTGAGGCGAGGTGCGTCCGGACACCAGATTACTGACCTCCACCAGTGAGGCGAGGTGCGCCTGGACACCAGAACTGACCTCCACCAGTGAGGCGAGGTGCGCCTGGACACCAGAACTGACCTCCACCAGTGAGGCGAGGTGCGTCTGGACACCAGATTACTGACCTCCACCAGTGAGGCGAGGTGCGTCCGGACACCAGATTACTGACCTCCACCAGTGAGGCGAGGTGCGCCTGGACACCAGAACTGACCTCCACCAGTGAGGCGAGGTGCGTCCGGACACCAGAACTGACCTCCACCAGTGAGGCGAGGTGCGCCTGGACACCAGAACTGACCTCCACCAGTGAGGCGAGGTGCGTCTGGACACCAGATTACTGACCTCCACCAGTGAGGCGAGGTGCGCCTGGACACCAGATTACTGACCTCCACCAGTGAGGCGAGGTGCGTCTGGACACCAGATTACTGACCTCCACCAGTGAGGCGAGGTGCGTCCGGACACCAGAACTGACCTCCACCAGTGAGGCGAGGTGCGTCCGGACACCAGATTACTGACCTCCACCAGTGAGGCGAGGTGCGCCTGGACACCAGAACTGACCTCCACCAGTGAGGCGAGGTGCGTCTGGACGAATGAGAGGTGCTGGTGCTCCTCGAGCTGTTTGTGCTGCCGATCGCCGCCCTCGGGAGGCTGCTCGGCGCGCACCGCCGGCCACTCCGTGTCGGAGCCGGGGGAGGACACCGCCGAGCCCAGCCGCTGCTTCTTACCGGTGTGGCTCAGGTTCTGTCGGATGCACAACACACACAGGGACTCAGGTTCTGTCGGATGCACAACACACACAGGGACTCAGGTTCTGTCGGATGCACAACACACACAGGGACTCAGGTTCTGTCGGATGCACAACACACACAGGGACTCAGGTTCTGCCGCACATACAACACACTGGGTCTCGCCACTTCTTACCGCTCAGACGCAAGTCTGCCGCACACTCGACACGTTCATATTTCCACTTGTATTTCGGCGAGACTCAAGCTCTGCCGCACACAGCAGACGTTGGAGTGGTGTATAGGACCGTCAGATATCACTGATAGGACCGTCAGAGATAACTGATAGGACCGTCAGAGATCACTGATGGACCGTCAGAGATCACGGATAGGACCGTCAGAGACCACTGATGGACCGTCAGAGATCACTGATGGACCGTCAGAGATCACGGATAGGACCGTCAGAGATCACTGATGGACCGTCAGAGATCACGGATAGGACCGTCAGAGATCACGGATAGGACCGTCAGAGACCACTGATGGACCGTCAGAGATCACTGATAGGACCATCAGAGATCACTGATAGGACCGTCAGAGATCACTGATGGACCGTCAGAGATCACTCATAGGACCGTCAGAGATCACTGATAGGACCATCAGAGATCACTGATAGGACCGTCAGAGATCACTGATAGGACCATCAGAGATCACTGGTCGCTACCAGTCAACTGCGGCGGCATTGTTCACGTAATATGCACAAGTGGTTACTTTTGTCATTTGCACATATTTCCCTCAAATATGATAATCATCGGCATTTGAGCGGATCGAATCACAGGAGTATCGGATCCCTCTACGTATTTGTTTGAGCCCTCTGACTACCTAAATACAGCATAGCAAGCAATCTGGCATATACATTTATAAACACTTGTCTACTGAAAGACATTAATTACATATACTTTGTAACCAGTAGCATACCCAAGATTCGCTCCAGGAGGGGGCAATGTTTGCTCAGGGGGGCATAAAGTACCCCCACCAAAAAAAACTCACCGGATTTGGCCCACCATATTTTTAAAAGGGCATATTTTCACCATTTTTCTCCTTTAAAAAAAAATATTAAAAAAATCATTTTTTTCTCGACCAAAGGGGACACAAACCTTCAGAGGGGGGGGGGGCGGGTCAATTGCCCCGTTTGCCCCCCCCCCCCCCCCTCCCCTTGTGTACGCCTATGTTTGTATCAAAATCGAGCTGACTGTCTTGAATCACAACGCATCACAATACAGAGCCGCGGTCACAGGTCGGTCAGCAGCACGAGTCACGCCGCCCCTTACCTGTATAAACAGATAGGCGACGAACTGCAGCAAGTTCACATGCCGCTGTCCCGCGAAGTCATCGCGCTCGGCGGCACCATCGCAGCGGGCGTACTCCCCGTCCCAGCGGAGCCGCTGCTCGGCCGGCCGCTCATGCAGCAGCTCGAACATGTCGAAATACAGCCTGGCCAAGCTGTCGGCCAGCTGCAGCTTGTTGCACGCGATGTGTTTCCACAGACTGTAGTGCAGCCGCGGAAAGTGAGCCGCTCCGCGGTGCCGCGCGTATTGCACGATCTTGCGCAGGTACTTGACTGAGATCTTGTGCGTGGCGATCACGGGCAGGATGCCGTAGACAAATGGCTCGGAGCGGACCCACAGCCGCAGGGGTCGCTCGGAGGGCGGGTCGGGGCCGTCCGCCATGGTGTCACGGGGGGGGGGGGGGGGGGGGGGGTAGCGGTTGATGGAAATCGGCGGTATGTGACTCCACACAGACAGGCAGGTCAGGTCAGGTCAGGGTGAAGATTCGACCATGCGGCGACGGCGTCCGAGACTCAACCAGCAGAAATCGTGTCTGCAATAAGGAACGGTAAGGAACGGGTGAGTGAACGGTGCATCATTGGTGACATGCTTGTTTAAGCCTAAAGATCAGTGATATAGTGAGCGGGGCCCAAAATGGGGGGGGGGGGGGGGGTCAACGGTGCTAAACAGAAAATCCGTTGGCCGTGACTGCTGCTGGTGGGACGTGGAAATAGTATGACATACCTACCTTTACCTACTTTTACAAAGCAGTGCAAATTTGCAGGTGGGGAGGGGGGGGGGGGGGGGCAGTTACCACGGTAAACCATTTTGACCGTTTTGGTTTCAGTTTGAAACGAAACATTTGTGCCGCGAGTGTTGTAGACCACTGCTTATATCGTTCATGTCGAAAGCTGAGCTGCAGTTAAGCTGGTGCGTCGAATGGCCCACCTGAATACAACTAGAATAGTACGGTACACGTCATGTGGCTGTTCTCATCAAGACTGGTTTAATCCTCTGCAGTATGCTCTCTTTCTGACATTTGATAACATTGACCTCAAATTTCAAAGTTAGTTTTTTTTGGGGGTGGGGGGATACCCAAACCAAATGTATTTCCTATTTTTTACTTTATTATTGTTAAGTGTAAAGAAGTGTCGTTCAAACATAAAACATGATGGTTATTTGGCTTCAAATATGCTACATTTTGTCATTTTATATGTTCTTTTTGTGGAAGATGTTATTCCCTAATAACTTTTTACTGAATGAAGATAAAAAGGTAAAATTGATACCATTTTGTTATTTTCGTCAAGACGCGTTGAAGGATATGCAGTATGACTTCTTTCTAACATTTGGTGACCTTCACCTAAGGTCAATATCAAGGTTCAAGGTTAGGTTTTCAATTGTGGCCTATGTGGCGATGCTATATATCTTACAACTTGTCTTGTGGTGAGGAATTCGATTGTGCTTAAATAACGCCTGGTTGTCAATGTCAACTTTGTACATTAATTTGAATTTGAATGCCTTCTTCAACTTCATAACTTCCTTCTCGGTGTAAAGCAAGCCCGAAAATGTCCCAGTTTGCTTTATAATCATCAATGATCGCGCAATTATTTGAATACCAATGAGTTCCTATCTTCAAGACAAGTTCCAAGATATATAACATCGCCGTGTAGGCCAAATTTAGAAAGGTGACCTTGCGCCGTGACCTTGACCTTAGGTCAAGGTCATCAAATGTCAGCAAGAGGTCATGCTGCACAGGCATTCAACGCGTCTTGATGATACAACAAAATGACGTGTGCCGTGCCCTTCTAGCTTTATTCAGTCAAAATATATAAGCGAATAACTAATTTGTATATCAAATAGCATGTAAAATGAGAAAAAAAAGATATTTGGAGGCAAATATCCATCAATTTTATGTTTGCACTTAAGACACGTCCTTACACGTAAGATAGCATAGAGAAAACAAAAATAACCCAGATCCGCAAAGGGGAAAAATGGGGGCAGCTTTTAGGTCATATGGAGGCCCCTGGAGCCCGGAAGGCCCCAGTGAAATTAGCCCCCCCCCCCATATTGGGAGGCCAGATCCACCAGTGCAGACGTGTAGATAAATTAACACGCCTGGCGTATGCAATGTGGGTCGGCGATCAGCGCGTGGCACGTGCAAAGTAAATAACGAAATTATTTAAATATCATGGTTTTGTCAGCACTCGGGAGTCGGAACCTATCGCATTTAAAGTGATGAAACATATGCAATTGTGTAGACAAATGTACCGGCTTTATAATGTATATAAAGCTGAAACTTACGATCAGTATTTATGCATTTAAATCGACTTGGTTTTAAAATTGGACAATTTTGATTTTTTTCCCTGATTACAGCGCCATGCCGCCAAACCTGAGGAACGATATAAGTTATACAGCACAGCTGTGAAGCGCAGTCAGTTCTGACCAATATCTACCAAACATTACGTGTATTTACAAACAAGAAAGTTATAAATAAAGTTTTAATAAAAACGCTGTGATACCTATTTTGGTTGGCGTAATTCGGATTGGTAAAGCTTGCAATAGCCACCGAATATGCGGTTCCGAAGTAACTATTCTCGAAAACATACTGCGCTTGAAACGCACTCCAGTTTGACGGATCACATGTTGATAAATGTAATTTTCGAACGATTTGGTGTAACCCCAAATAAGTTACTCAACTTTTGACTTTATTTCATGGAAATTTTCCTCTCAAGAACACATTTTTTTAGTTATCACCAGAAACGGCACAACCGAACGCCAACGACGTCGCCTCTGTCGGAGAGCGAAGCAAGCGGGAACCGCAATTGTGATCCTCTTATCTCATTTGGAGGTATGTAGGATGACCTCTACCAACAAGAGTAACATCAAACGAAATGTTAGTTATTTACGAAAAACCGAGGGGTGACATCGCCTTTCCTGCTCTAGGCGAGGGTTAACCCTCGCCCTACGGGGGTCCTAAAACGACCCCCCCCCCCCCTGAGGTTTTTCTTGCATTACTTTTAGACATGCGGGCGCATCTTGCTGAAATTTTCAGTAGCTAAGTATACAACAATTATACGTATGCTGTAAACATTTAATTGAAATTGTTGAGAAACTTGGGAAATACTGATGTTTTGATGACGTCCTGTTGGTGGAAAAAACGATAAATGTTTGACAAATCGTAGAAAACAGAGTTTTAAAGCAAATTGCAAACGCAATTAAGCAAAGATATAAAATGTAATTTTCTTAAAATGTCAATCTCTGATTATCTAAAATTTTGGGTTTTTGACCCCCAAAATGAACAAAAACTTTTTTTTAGTAAATCATCACAATTTTTTTCTTCTTCAAAGATGGACAAAAAAAAAAACGGAATATATGTGAGAGAACTGAGTATGGACAATACTCAAAACCAAATTTCAAGGAAATATATCTATTTTTGACTGAGTGATGGCTCCCTAAGTGTAAGAAATTCAAGACGTCATTTTTTTTATAACTTTTTTGGACTTTTTTTGACCAGATACGAACAAAAATAATACCTTTTCTGTATTTCTGAGACAAAACTGGTCTAGGAACATGCCTTTTATTTACATTTATCAATTTCTCATTTTTTTAGGTTTTCTGACAGAGCAAAATCGCTGTTCTGACGTGGTCGATCGAGGTCATTCACTTGACATGGAAGGGTCGCTCGTTGATCCGAAACCTACAAATTGCATACCGTCGATTCCAAACATGGCAGGCAACATGTGGGTTCTTACCGCGTTGCTCTATGTTGCTTGGTTTGGAAGTTAACAGGGGGGTCTTTTTAGAACCCCCGTAGGGCGAAGGTGAAAAAAAAAACTCCCGTAGAGCGAGGGTTAAGGCCTATTCTAGGCGGCTTTTAGAGGATCATTACCATCTGTAGAAGCCGTCTATCGAAAAAGATTCTGAAGATGGATTCCATGCCATGGGCATAAGTGTACCTAACGGGGGTGGGGGGCAATTGCCCCTCCTGAAGGTCCGTACTAGTGGTCCAGTTTCAGAAAATATTTGTCCAATGTCCGACCGATGTCCAAGACCATGATCAGCTGTCCGTCCGAAACTGTCCGAAAATCATTGTTTGTCCGAAATTTGTCCGAAGAGCAGAAAAGGCGTTTGATATGTAAATTAATTATCTGTGGGACACTTTCTTTTTTAATACAAAAGTACTAAGAGATTTTCGCGACAAGCCATCATTGGGCATTTGGATGTCCGAAAAGTACAAAGAAATAGCTTATGTCCGTCGGAAAACGAATAGGTCTTCGGACAAATTCGGATTCCGAAAATGATTGTACCGATTGGCACCACTAGTCTGTACGTGCCCCCTTGGCCGGAATATGCCCCTTTGGAAATAGGGCCCGAAGGGCCCTATTTCGAAAAAAAATTCATGATTTTTTTTCGATTTTTCTAAAGGGATTTTTTAATTTAAAATATGCTCCTCTAAAAATATAGTGGGCCAAATCCGAGGAGTTTTTTTGGGTGGAGGTACCTTATGCCCCCCTGATAAAAAATTGCCTCTCCTGGAGTGAATCCTGGTACGCCACTGGCCATGGGACGATCGAAAAAGCATTTCTGTTTTTTTTATAAGAATCGAAGTATTTGTCATAGGAAAGCTTCTTTTTAAATGAATTAGGTATTAATGCACAAGAAAGCGAATTCCGATGACCCCTGCTTGGAATTTTAACGGAATTTGTTGTTTTGACCCCCAGACTTGTCTGCCGTTCTGCACCTGTGCGCAGTGTCCTTTTCAGCCTACCTAGGGTGCCCTTTCCGACAACATGGTGTGCCCTTTCTGATTTTGGGACGCAGTGGAAAATCCTTAAAATATGCCTGCGACCAGGGCTACGGAGTCGACATAATTTAGCAAACTCCGACTCCGACTCCGACTCAGGCCTGAAAAAATCGACTCGACTTCCGACTCAATGCTACGCCGCCCGAGCACGGACGCAGCATGCCGGCCGCTAGTCAGCCCAGTCGCGCTCGCCTGCCAGGCGGCGGAACCCGCGAAACGGGCACCGAGCGGCGAGCGCAGCCAGCCGCTGCGACCCAGCTCGCAGCAGCTGGCCTTCAGCCCCAGCTCGTTCCAGCTCGTTTTCGCTGGAGCCGCTGCTGCTCCCGGATCCTGCGCTGTCTTACAGCTGGCCAGGTCAGTGCGCAGCTCTCCACTGCCGCGCCTCCGGCAACAAGTCTACCAGTCAGGGTGTGTGGATTTCCAAATATCATTTAGGGGTGCTCAAGGGCGGATGCATCGTGCCATGCCCTAGGGGCTCCGCCACATTGGGGACGGGGGACGTGCACCCCCTCATCATTTAGGATTTAAACATTATGCCTAGGGGCGTTGCATGGGAAGAATCGACTTCAGAATGCCTCCGCCCCCCCCCCACGCCCCCCCACACACACTTTCGGAAGGTGGCGGCGCCCTTGCATGCCCCTAAACGAATGAAATCAACCGAAAATTTGCATTTTCTCCGATTTTTAAGGAAATCCAAACTTATACAAAATCAAAGTTTGTTTTAAACATAGTTAAATGCACAAGCGAGCTAGATCCTTTGTGGTCGTGCCACAGACACTGGCCACAGTGTTTGGCTAAGCACTTCACAACTCACAGGACGTAATCAAGCCATATATACCTACGACTCTGCTACCTATCTCTTTTTTCCTATATCGGTGACCTAAGGTCAGATCAATTTCGTGGCCTTCCCATTATCAGTCAACGAGAAAATATACAATGTTTTCGTATCATAGGATACGCCATTATATCATAATAATTATTTTAAGATTATGTTATAGCTCATTATTTGATGACCCAAGTACAAGTATTGCTCAGTGACCTCTACAAAAACGAGTGAGGTCATCTGAGGTGAC